>RAON01000074.1:0-132505 GCA_009805295.1 Neurospora sp. FGSC 6877 | reverse complement strand
TCTTTCTGAGTTGTCATGGCTAGAAACGAGTCAAAACGGTGGTGTTTTGGTAGAGTTATGGTTGATGAAAGAAAGAAGGTTGCATGCAAATGGCAGTTTAGGATTGACCGGATGTGGGGCGTGACCGGTTGTGGGGTCACGACTTCTATGTGGGAGGGTGACGCGGTTTGGGGCCGAATAAGGAAGAGGATGAACGAAGCAATGGCGATTCCACTACACGAACTAAACCCGATTACGGAGGAAGATGAGCGTGTGGTAAACGAGAGGGCTAATACTACCACTCCTTAAGTCCTAAAAAGCACCCAACATCGTTATTAGCATAGCTACTTAGCATTCCTTTACCTAATATCAGAGCTTAACTTCCCGCACCGTACTTAATTTCCTAATGCACCTTTTTTGACTTTACGCACCATATAGTGTAAGTGCTGAATGCCAACAATCTCCCCCGGCGGAAAATGTTCCACAGTTGTGGGATCACGTACCGATGTTCGCGTCTCAAGATTCGCACAGGGAACCGCCGCTGGCGTGGAATGAGGATGCATATCCGGAGGAGACTAAGAAGACGAGGGGGCGTTTGAACCCTTTCATGATTGATATCAAGCAGTAGGCATGAATAGAACTCATCACCTTCCGATAGGTGTAGGTCCGCCGCGCATAAACCACATGCAAATGTGATGATTCTCTCCGAGATTTTCTGGTCAGAATAGCATGCTTTCCTTCACAAAGGGACCATCTACCAAGGAAATAACCGACGTACGCCATTCCCGCATCTGTCTCATTCGCATACTACTCTGCCGCCTCCTCAAATTCCGCATCATTCACATCTTCCTCCTCTGCCGCGGGTTCCATATCCTCCAAGTCCTCTTCCGTCAGCGGGGGGTACTTAAACGGCCAGGATTCGGCCCTCTTTCCCTTCCCAAAGTTGACACTCACCCTAGCATTACAGTCCGAAGCAATCTGCATTGAGACCGCCGGGTACAGCTGTCCCACAACCCCATGGAACCAGTAACCAACCCATCCATCTTTGTTCCTAAACCTCGCCCTTTGACGAGACGGGTCAATCAGCACGCCGACAGTGTCCCCTTCACCGTATGGTCTGGAATCCTGGTTGTCAACGTGGTTGTTCCGGTTGTATACCGACCCATCATCGCTGTGAAAGCCCCAGGAACATCTTTCCCAGCCAACAAGCTTGTCGAGCGAGGCCTGCTCGGTTTGAAAGCCGACGGCAACACAACTTTCAGTGGGGTAGAAGAACGTTAGCAGGTTGATAACTCTGAAGGGGTAGAGTTGATATAGGCAAAATAGGGAATAGCCGACAAGCGTGGGAAACTTACTTGTAGAACTCATCGCTTTCGGGTAGCTCAAGCACTTCTACCTCGAAGTAGACGTGACCTTGGTTGAATGGTATGGGGTGGTTGGCACGTACTGCTCCCAGAACCAACACGGGTTGCAAACCGATGGGCATTGCTGAATCTCCCAAGTACTAGTTAGTATGCGCGGGGTTGAATGAGAGCATGGAGTACAAAAGGAAAAGAAAGGTGCAGGCTTGACATCATACCGGTAAAAGACACCTCCATTCCATCCTCCGAGACCTGGAAGTTTTCATTCCTGTCATTTTCACTCCATTTGGTTGCGGTCTTTATGCTTTTCCCACGGACAGCCTTTCCGCTCACGGCTAGTAGCTTCTGAGCAATGCTCTCCTTACCGCTGCCGAACAGATAGGCAATGTCCAATGCTGTGTATCCACTGTTGTCGCAGATAGCAAGGTCAAGATTGTGGCCCTTCTCGACTTCACCAAGAATAGCGTCCAATCGTGACTTCTGTCCTGTCTTTACTGCCGCAAGAAGAGCTTCGGACAACTGGCGAGGCTGATCCTCGAACGGAATGGCATCCAACAGAGTTGAGAAGCATGCCAGCCACCCCGGTGCCTTTGCTCCCAATTTGGGTTCACCATCAGGGCCGTCGCGAAGGAGAGAATAATACAATGGGGTGTTTTCAAGGTTATCGCGAATGAGCGACTTTGCGCCAGCTGCCAAGAGCCCTTCAATGGCATTGCTGGGTATGTCATACAAGGCGGCATAATGTAAGGCTGTCCGGCCAAAGATGTTGACCGTATTCGGAGTCTTCGTCTTTGATACAAATGTCTCCAAATGAACCGGTCGTGCCGGGTGTTGAATGAGGGGATGAACCAAGTGACAGCAGATGTACATCATAAGTGCCGTAAAGTTGTTGGAGTCCTGAGCGTCAACATCCGCTCCCTTCTCGAGAAGAAGCTTTGTCGTCCTCTCGAAATATCTGGGGAGGGCATGGAGCCGCACACGCATAAGAATATGGAGAGAGCTTCCCAGGGGAAGGGTGAGAATATCTGCGGCGGCGCCGCCGTCAAGAAGCAGCTTTATCACCTCAATTGACTTGGACCAGATACCGGCGTTAAGCGGCAATGCGTTCAGAAAGTCTGGTTTGGCCAGCCGGTCATTGTCACATTGATCTGCCCTCCGCAGATCGGCGGCGGACTGAAGTTGAGAGTTTGAGCTTCTTCCGTAAAGATTCGGGTTTGCTCCATACTTCAAAAGCAACCGGCTGCCTTCCAGGATCCTACCGCTTCGACGCTGGGAGATGAGGAGGGCGTAGAGCGGAGTATACCTCTCTGAGTCGGGAAGATTCGGATTAGCTCCTGCTCGTAACAACATGCGTATAACGTCAGTCAGTCCGTTTTGAGCCGCAAGAATCAGTGGTGTAGCCGAACGCTCATCTTGGACCGTCTTATCCACGTCGGGCTTTTTGAGGTTCTTGGTGTCAGGGAACGTCTCCGTTTTGCATGGTGACCGCTGCGTAACCCCATGACGCCATTGCTCAGCATCGCCAGCAGATTCTGGGGCGTCTTCTTCAAGCCAGGCTTCCAAAAGGAGACACAGAGCTTTGGTGTCTTGCTTTCGTATTGCAACGTGCAAAGAACCTAGACCCTCCCAGTCAACCGCATTCGGATTGCCCCCGTGACGAAGCAAAAGCGCGAGTACTTCCAGTTTTCCATATTGTACAGCGACGTGCATGGGAGTCTGGAGAGGTTGTTTTTCCAGGTCAGGGCTGGCTCCGTGTTGCAGGAGCAGCTCAACAACATCAGTGATACCTCGTTCAACCGCAATATGAAGCGGTGGCGCGCGTCCCTTTTCCCCTGAGCTGGCTGAAATGCCGCGTGTGAGTAGGAACTGGACCCGCTCCAGCCTATTTTCCTGATCATCTTCCCTCTCTATAGCCAGACGTAGAATCTTTTCAGAATACGACGATGAAAACTGAATATTTGTTGGTTGCCACTTGAACACTTCCCTGAGGCACGAGAAGTTGCTCTCTGTAATAGCCGTCTCCAGAATCGGACCCCAAGCCCCCGACATACTGAAATGGGAGAACAGCTCGCGGAACAGTTCACGAAGACATGCTACGTGACCCCTTTTTACAGCTCTGATGAACAATGTGATAAGTTCAGCTTTGAGTGTGTTCAGATGCTGGTCAACCGTATATCCGGCTCCCTTCATGGCTTTGAGTAGGTATCTCAGGGTGCCGAGAGAGGCGTAATACATTACGTCCTTTACAGCTTGTATCCAGTTTTTGATGCCTTCGTCGGTGGCAAAATCGTAACCGACTGACTCCCCCCGGCTGAAAAGGTAGTCAAGCATGCTGAGGTTCCCGGCCCATAATGCCGTCTCAAAATAGTGGGCTGGCGAAGGCGCGTCCATCTTCTCCCAAAGCCAAATAACCATTTCATCATTCAATTTCTCAATTGCGATGTGAATTCCTTGCCGAATATTCTCATTCAATGCAGTCTTGCGGCATTTCTTCTCAGCCGAATTCTTTTCGGCTTCGATTGACTTCAATTCCTCTTCGACAAAGAGTCGGGCGACCTCGTAGTAGCCTTTCATGCATGCAACCCCGAAGCAATTCCTAGACCTGGGACCCATAGCCCAACGTATGGAATTTGCGGATTCCAGGAGAAAACTCTTGATGATGGCCAAGTTCCCAGAATTTGTGATATCCGCCAAAATGTCGGCAGCGGGTAGAGGTTCTGGGTAGCTGAAAACAATCCTCTCAATAACTGCCAGGTTCCCAGATTTTGTAATATCGGCTAGGATGTCAGAAGTGGGTAGAGGTAATCTTGAGGGTTCCGGGTAGCTGAGAAGGATCCTCTGAATAATTGCCAGGTTCTCGGGATTTGTGACGTCGGCCAAAATGTCGACAGCGGGCTTAGGTAATGTTTCAGGAGGGGAGAGACTGATCAGTTGCTTCTCCTCGTCATTAACCAGTATGTTGAATGCGGCCAATGAGCCTATCCGACATGCCAGTCTGCAGGGGGTCAGGTCCTCCTTTGTTGTTTTCACCAGTCGGGCCGCCTTGAAGTCGTCCCCTCGTAGCTTCTCCATGACGGCCAAAGTATCGATATCGCCTATTTGGGACGCAAAGTGTAATGCGGTATTTCCTTGGCTGTCCACACTTAGAATGCTGCAGCCACGTGTAATCAACAGTTCAACAGTTGATGTATGCCCACCTGAGGCTGCAAGAAGGAGAGGATTCTGCTCTCGTCTGGTTTTGAGGGTCTCGAGGTACATTTCCCAAGAATCCCCCATGTGGTCCAAGAGAAGTCCAACACACTCGAGGTTGCCATACGCTGCCGCCTCGCAGAGTGCAGGGACAAGGTCAACATATGATGGTGCAATGACCAAGAGATCTTTCATGACCTGGGATTCAAGAGTTCTTGCCGACGCTATGAGCGCCTTTCCGAGTCTTTCAGATTGCAGTTTCTTCTTCTCCCTTTCCAAAATCATTTGTACGATTCTTCTAAGGCCAAGACGGATGGCCAGCAGCAGTGGATCGTTTGCCAGACCTTCGCTTGCCTTGCCCACATTAATGCCGTCCTTGTCCACCCACACCTTCAAAGCGCTTGAGCCCGGTGGAGATGTGAGAAACGAAAGGACTTGTCGGTCAAGTTCCTGGTTAGGTGGTTGGGCAAGCATATAATGACGGATCCAATAACGCTGCGAGTAGTCCAAGAACGCGCTGGCTCTATTGAAAGAAGCCTGCACTGGAGTGGCGTCCATGTTGTGGTAAGAACAAAGCCCCAAGTAATGCAAACACTGTGCTGTCATGAGTGCATGCTGCTCTGACAGTATCAGTGATCCGTGTTTATGTTGTTCCAGATATCCTCGTAGTGCGGGGTGGACCAAGGCGACGCGTTGGTTACCATCAACAACAATGAGTCGCTTAACAGCCCTTTCAAGATCTCTCACAAGGTTGGAAGAGATCTTCGCACCGAGGGAGTCGAGTGTCAGGTCACGGGGCACATCCCCATCAAGAGTCACTTCATGCAGCGGTACCAGAACGGAGAGCTCTGAGACACTAAGGGGTCTGACGGCGTATGACACCCAGTTAAGAATTGTTCCGGCCGTTGTGACGTCCCGTATTCCGGTTATCAAGGTATGAAAGGTCTCAGCGGGAGAAGAGATGGGCTTGGATAGCCAATCTTGTATGGCCTCCTCCGTGGCAGGCGTGGTGCTTTGTTCGAGTATACTGAGATTGAGCATCGCCGTAAAATGCGTGGATTCCTCCCCAGAGATCTTCTCCAGGATGTCGTCCTTGAAATCCTCCCAAGCCGGTACCTGATGAAGAACGGCAGATAAATGCTCTCGAACGATACTGGCGGAAATGCCCCTACAGTCCGCAGCACTGAGGTCAAACCGCCAGATTTGGACTTCTCGTGGCAGATCCAGGCATGCTGAACTTGTTACGAGAAGTTTTAGCGATTTGGAGATCAGCCCTTTCCATGCAACGGGGAGTGCGACCAATTTGTAAACAAAATGCTGCAAACGTTGATCGACGCCATGTATGATCAAAAAGACCCGTTGATCTTCAATGGATTGTAATAGAGTGCTGAGAAGGCCCCATAGTAGGCCACAAGAAATGTGTGACCGGTCCGGACGCGATATTCGTTGTACAAAAGCCTCCACGTTTCGACAACTGTTTGGCCTCAAGATAAGAATTTGCCGGATGAGAGAGTAAAGTAGAAAGCGCTCGGTGTTTTGTCTAACATCCCAAGAGGTGATGTCATAACTCAGGATGAGCATGTTTGTTTTCTCTTCGCGTGGTGATGTTTGCAACGTAGCGATGATGTAAGAACATAGGTGTTTCGATCCGAATCCCTCGCTGTCGTTGACTAAAAGAGCCTCTGAATTATTGGATGAAATCCAGCAGCTGATATCGTGCCATCTCTTATCTAGCCAGTCCTCTGAGATTGTGAGAAGTGGGCCCTCGGGTACCAACCAGCCCATAGGTGTTTCTGAAAGGCCGGTGAGCTCCTGAAACATCCACAATGGCCTCCGCGTCACTGATTCGTGCTTCAGGTCAGTAAATGAATCTTTTCTCGTGGTGCTTAGCATTGGAGGCCTGCTCCCGGTACTTACCCATTACGTCCTCCGTATAAGTGTTGCGAAGAAGCGTGTCAATGCCATACAGTATGTCTAGATGTTGAGGGAAATCGTCGTGAAAGTCCCAAAGCGTACGTGAAGTTGAAGTAGGATCCTCAAAACCCCGCGAGTAACCCTGTCCAAGCTTTGGTCGGGTGCTGTGATGTGAGGAACACGTAGAAAGACGACTTGAAGAGTCATGTACGTGGTGATAATGGATGCTGAAAGCCTGTGCGATGGTGGAAAATTCGAACTCGATTCGTGACAAGGCAGTGGGTAGTCCGGTGAAAATGCCGGAGATGTCCAGGAAATCGAGCCTTTCATTTCCTAGAATCCTGGTCAGATGGCGCGCCCACTGGGAGGGCTCGTAGTACTCTGGCGAGTCGAAGAAATGCTTGACCCTCAGTTAGTTACGAACTGAGCTTAGGACGTTTCTATACCTCTACGTACCACTGCCACGGTCCAAAATGCCAGCCACTGGGAGGAGGGTTGTTGGAGAGCCATGAAGAGGATCTGTACGCTCAGAGTGATGTTAAGTACTGATCCTTCAATGATATTTGATCCTCATGTTTGCTACCTTCTTGACCAACGCCGCCCCTGTGCTATGAGCAAGAAAGACGACCTGAACGATTTTGGCATCGTACTGCACACAGAGTTAGCGTTGTACGTAGTAATCTGTCAAATTAACTCGGATCATGGCCCACTGTCTTTGGAGCTTCCATGAAGCTGACCAGCTGGTCAATAATGCCTTGAGCATGGTTGAGAAGGTACGCATGGTTGACGCGGGAGGAATGCGTGTGATGGTCGAGGAAGTCAAAAACTTTGACCACAGCTTCTGGCCATAGTTCTGAAATTACTCCTGTCCGGATCTTGTTCGCCTTGGCCGTCGAATCGTCATCTGTACGCCCGCTATCGTCAAGTCCATTGATCAGGACGAATCTGGTTGGTGGAATGATGACATGTTAGTGTAAGGCTCGATCTTGTAGGTGTTTTGAGATATACGTTATCCATGAGACCGTGACAATAGAGAAACCAAATCATGACTTACAAATGCTTCATGATGCAAGTTGCATGCCCACAGATAGGCAGGATGATTGCCGGCGTGACTTGCGGAGTCCTACTGGGAGGAGGCTCGAAGAACGTAGAGGAACCAGGAGGGAACTACAGCGTAAAAACAGGAGAGATGGAGAAAGAGCGGTTAGGACACTCTTGAATCTTCGAATGCGAGAGTTTCAGAGATGCAGGTTGCGTAGTGTCCTGTGTTGTCCACTTGTTGGGGAGTCTTCGTTGCTGGAAGACAGTAATCGTCAAGACGTGTGGTGTGCGGCGAGTCGCTAGCAGGATCTAGGAAGTTTGAGGAATGGAACTTGGCACCAAATTCTCTGCTCCTCATTTCCACAACCACCTCGCATTTGCTCATCTCAAAATGGGCGGTCTCTCATGATGCGATAAGGGTAGTAACAACGCCGATTACGACGTGTCTTCAAGTCTTGAGTTGTAGCGGGAAGGAGCCGACGGAAACAGCCAGCCAAGCCTACCTGAGGTAGGTATCTCTGGTGTGGTAACATGAGCACCGAATGCAGCAGGCAGCTCTAATTTGCAGCTTTGGGTATGAACACATATGGATGTCTGATCAAATCTCAAGGTTGTACCGTACCCAAAGCCTGTAACAATACCGTACCGTGAACCGTACTAACAAGCCCAGCTTCAATCATAACAAGGAAGTCAAAACAACAAGGAAGAGAAAGAAACCAGCAATCATAAGAGGAATGAATGAAACACTCTTTATAAGCCCGAAATATCTTTTGTTGGAAATGTATTCTGTCCATTCTCTCGGCTAAGGCTTCAGCAACAATCCCCACACTCACAGCGTAGTTGTAGAGGTACCTACCTACGTACATGTAATAGACAGAGCTGCAGAATACCCCTCAAGAGCTGAATCAACCCCGCATCGAGTGTACAGGAAGTGCCTCCGTCTTTGTCGCCTGAGCCACTGAACTTGAAGAGATTACTGGCTGCTTCCTGAATTCTGGTTGGTCATCCGCAATAGGGCTTCGGCCAATCTGGCAGCATTCGCAGCTCTCGATGCCGCTTCTGCCGCTTCTGTTGCTGCCTCCATTGCTTTGGCTGCAGCCTGGGCTGCCGCCGCTGCCGCTTTTGCTGCTTCATGGGCTGTCAGAACCACCATTGAGAACATTGACATTGGCACGTCTTTGTCGGTAGCATCCTCCAACGACATGTTGGGCATCTCCTCTGGCACAACCGTCTCGTTGGGCGTTTTTCCCAACTGCGAGTTATCCTCTGACATGGCGATGGCTGAATCTGTTCGGTCCAAAGGGCAGTCGAAAGCTGCGAGTTCTGCTGGCGGTTGGCTGCAAGACTCGGAGAGAACAACACCAGGCTGTGAAGCCTGCGATAAGCTGACCTTGCAGTATCTCCCAATGGTCCCCACAAGTCTCTCCATGTGCTCCAGATCCTCTCGTTGGATTCCCGTAGCCTGATTGTTCTGCAGTGGAGGTCCTGCAGGATAGACGGTGATGGGGTCAATGACCTTATCGACGTCGGACCAGCGATCGGATACGCGGAGTATCTTGGAGTTTTTGTCCACCTCACTTTTAACGCTCAACTGGCATGTGAACGGGTCGTTGCTGCGTCCATGTCGTTTCAGCAATATGGCGGTTTGCAGAAACGTCGGAATTCCGTCCCGGGCCTTGGGGTTTTCGGTCATTGACCACTGCAAGGCATTCCGTCTGTTCGGATTAGCGCGACACCCGCCGCATCGTCGCTCTCCGGTAAGGGTTGCCTTGAACTCTTTAAACTTCTCTTCCGCAAACTCCCAGCTCCCACCCGCCTCGAGACTGGCTAAGCCCCCAGTGCCAACGTTGGCTCCGATCTGTGCTCCATATGTGGTCATCCGCCGATGGATGGTCTTGTTCAAGTAGTAGACCCTTTCGGGTGCTATACAGACAACCTCGGGGTCCTTGTGCGCCTTTCCTTGCTCGTCTTCAAATTTGACATCCACCTCGACCGATTTGTAACGACGCGAGTGGTGCTTGCTTTGGAATCGGAATTCAAGGATGATCAGTGTCGCTGGGTAGGCACCTTCGTTGGGGTACTGCATGGTTCCATGATGTACCTCAATCAGTTCGGCACTATAACTGAGCTTTGACGAGCGGTTCCAGGTCTGGGCCAGGGATGTTCTGAATGCGTGACCTTCGATGTTGCGTGAGTGATAGGAAGTGTGGTTGCCTTCATCCGAGAAGACATCTTCGTGTAGATCGCGTGTTATTTTATACATGGATTCCATGTTGGACCGTCTGGTAAGCAGTTTCAATCGCTGAGTTGGAGTGCTCGACTAGTGATGAAGTGAATTGGCACAACAGTCATATAGCGATGGTCCGGAAAACTCTGGATCAAAGAAGACATTAACAGCTTTATATTGGACCGCGCACTCCTTTTCTTTACTTCTAAAGTGGCGGAGTGTGTAGCATGAGCAAGCGAGTCCTCTCACCGGAACCATTATCGAAATTGGCGAGTTGCAGAAAGGCACTCCCATCATGAACCATATCGATACGAGCTGAGAATAGCAGGTCCCAATGTCAAGATACTTACTCTGTTGGCAAAAGTGCAACAGTATCTGCCCTTGGGACACGGTGCAGGAGCGAAACACAAACGATGGCAAATCTGCCTCTGCCACCTATGTTAGGTACCTCTACATGGAACAACCTCCACGCCCGTAGAGGTACCTACACGCTACACTCTTGGAAAGAGCAGCTCCACCGAGATAATAGTCTAGATTGAAGATGCTGGAAAGAGCCATCGTTGGTGGTAAGCCAGGCATGCGGCTCTTTGGAGGCTGCCTGACCATCCGCATCCAGCCACTGCTCGGGGTGACAGGGGTTGCATCTCGAGTAAGGTATCTCCGGGCACTTTTGATGCCCAACGAAACTCACATGGTGTCAAACCTTTAGGTTGTTTTTGGAAAGGCAAGTGCGATAACACAATCTCGCACAGATATCGTACTCCCCTCTGTGGCGCCTTCTCTGCCCATCGATCGACTCATCGGGACGCACCTTCTGCTCAAACCTCGACTTCTTGCCTTCACAACCCATCCTCTTCGTTGCTCGGAGCAGCCTCCATTGCGCTTCCTTCAGAGCGTCCTCTTGATTTTGCTGACTTTTTCCCTTTTTCTCTAGCTTAACTTTCCAGGAACTATGGGTCACGCAGGACCAAGGGCAGTCCAGGGAAAAAGCAAGAACAGTGGAACATACGGAGGACAAAAGCATGGACCGACAAAACCACACCAGGAGACGACAATCCAAGATCTCCTTGAGGATGCAAAGAATAGGAACTTCGACGACGAAGCAGCCCGTGAAGAATTCAGGACCATATACCTCAAGCGGCTCTCGAAACGCCCATACTCTCAAGCCTCAAACCTCTCCAGACCCTCCAGGCTCCCCACCTCAGCCGCCAATCAAGGAGACGAAATCCTCCATGTCGTGGCACGAATGCCAAAGGATGAGTTCGTGGAACTTGAAAGCTTCACCAGTTGGGCGGTCAAGAACTATCCCCATCTACTCGAGTTCAAGATATCATATGGAGTCACACCACTTCACTTGGCCCTAGAAAACGGCAGCCATGACTTTGTTGAAGTGGTGCTCTCAGCACTCTGCGAGTCAGACGAGACCTTGGACCGTCACCATAGTGTAGGACAGAAGGCGAGAGGAAGTGATTGTTCTATTCAGAAGGGAGACAAAGCTGCGGACGAACGCGGGGAAAAACTCGCTAAGGGAGGTGGTGCTGGGAAGTGGGCCCAGCCCGGCAGGCAGACGGCTGGCGGCAGGGTCCAAGACAAGATACGGGCCAAAGATTTTCTGCAGGAAGCTTGCCATGTGGACAACAATTGCCTGCAGAGGGCTATCCATTACTCGAGCCCTCTTACCGAGTCCATCATCAGCATTCTCGCGGAGGAAACCGGACACGGGCACACAGGATCTACCATCGCTGACGATTCGGAGTCGGAGAGCGGTGCTGAGTTCCCAATCACCGAACCCTTGGCCCAGAGAGACCGGAGTGTGTTCACCAGCAAGTCTTGCAACAAACATGAAGGTCAGGGCGGGTGGACAGCACTGCACTTTGCAGTCCGATATGATGGGCATGACGGCAACAGCCAAGACAGCGCAAGCGACAGTGACGAAGATGCATCATGCCTGGAGCCGGGGGGATGTTGTCTCTCTGATAACATTCATGCCAACACCCCGACGCTGTGTTCAGGTTTCACCTGTCCAGTTGTTGCATCTAGCACTTGCGCAGCAACGACCTGTGTGATCTCCGACTCCGATCCATCAAACCCAGAGTCATCATGTGAGACGACGGACACTTCCACCAACGTCAATGAACAACGAGACCAGAAATACCCCACACGCGAATGGCAGCGCCGCTACAACCAGCTGAGGGTCGTCAAACGACTGATTGAGGCTAACCCCAGAGTCCTCCTGTGCAAAGATTCTGAAGGTCACACGCCCTTCCAACTACGGCTGTCCAAGATACAGGCGGAACCTAACCCCGAGAACATCAGTGGTGATGCTCATGAACAGACAATGTACGACGACTCAGATGCAGATACCAGCAGCCGTTGGGCTCACAGAAGTTATCTGGGGGCCCAGAGGCAGGAAGACCAAGACGAGTCAGACGCAAACACTACCATTACCCCAGGTGGGAGGAGCCAGAATCAGGGGAGTCAGAAACTTGAAACAGAGGCAGATACTCTTGCAACCGAAGATCAGAAGCTGAAGAAGAAACACCAGGCCGAAGTGCAAATTATCAATGAAGACAAGGTCCTGAGTTATATCCGCGAGTACATCATCGACAAGTTCGATCGGAGAACGGCGATGCAAGCACTCTACAAGCCGGGATCTGGTATGTATCTTTATCCATGGAACAGTCTTCCCCCACTCAGAGTGGCAATGATATGAACGGCAAGGTGCTGGTCCTGGTTCCCAGAAAAAGCTGACATGTACGTGAAGAGAGAACCATTGAGTTCGATCTTTCGGGCCTGCCTTACTCATCAATCAACGCAAATTTTCTCGCGGGTCTCGGCAATGTTTTGCACTTCGAAGGATTGCTCAAATATGTCGCTTTACCACGCCTAACCATCGAGGACGATCCGGATCAGGACAGCTGGACAAGCATGGAGGCTATCATGAAACGGCGATTTGAGCAAGCGGGCAGAGGGTAAGTTCCCAATCACGCATACGACGGTATCCTGCATACCATACCCAGAATGAGAAAGGGGAATGCCAGCTAAGCAAGGATGCCCATTGGCTACCTGAAGCAGATACAAAGGCAAGGGTCTTCAGCACATGACGACCATCTTCAATTGGCTCAAGTTGGAAAATGTTCAAACGGTTCTCAAAGTGACGGTGTTTGACGACACGGAGCCTTCGCATTCGGACGAGGCCATTGAGGCCTGCATGGAGGGTCTTAATGTCCGAATATGGAATTGGCGGAAGATGGACATTTGTTCCGACGTCATTCTGTACTCGGCACCAAAGGTGACGCATATCACGCTTTATTCTTCAGGGAATAACGCGGTGCTTGTTGGCTGGTCTAGCTGCATTGGCCTGCCTCAACTCAAGCGTGTAAGTAAGAAATTGTGAGTACAAGGCTAGGCGATGGGCTGACGGGTTGGCTCCAGTTAAGAAAAGTCCGCATATATGTCAGAGAGGTAAGTCCTTATTTCGTTCCTTCTGGCGTGCACATAGAGGTAGCCACCCACCTGAGATCCTTGCACCCCAAACTAAGCCTCCCAAACCTCTAGGGACTGGAGTCATCTGTGAGATTTGAGCAGTATAAAAAGAAGTTTATGGACCAGATTGCCATATTCAGGCCCGACATCAAGGTCTCTTGGGGCAATGAGATTCCCAGTCGTCATTCCCTCTTCGTCGGTCCCAGCTCCGACAAACTTATCAGGTCAGCCACCGACTTCCACCTGCTGTCAATTCGGATAACTAACCACAAGGACTTCTACAGGGAGTCAAAATGGATGAGAACCATGAAGCAATTTGCGGACTTCCTCCGTACCACCATTGACGCACAAGGCGTGCCAGCGGCGCCACTGGTCAAGATTGCGATTATCGACGACGGCATAGACAGCACCCTCGGCGTCTTTTCGGGTCGGATTCAGACCGGCCAATCCTTCTACAAACCCGGCTCCGGCCGCGGGAACGGTTCCTACTACGTCCCCACCGGTCCCCACGGTACGCTTATGGCGCAGCTCATCTGTGAGATCTGCCCTGTCGTCAAGCTGTACATCGCTCAGCTGGAACCCGCTCCCAGACACGACGGACGACGCGGGTTTACCCACCACAGCGCCATTGAAGCGATCAACTGGGCAGTCAGCCAGGGTGTCGACATCATTTCCATGAGCTGGAGCATTGATCCTGAGAAGAACGCCATTCAGCCGTTGGATGACGCTCTCAATAAGGCGGTAAGGCGAAAGATTGTCATGTTCTGCTCCAGCATTGATGAGGGCCCGATGGTAGATGACCATACATATCCAGGGAGGATTGGTGCCTGCATCAAGATCGGGGCGTCGGCGGGTGACGGCGCGAAGCTCTCGTGGGTATCTGCAAACAGGAGTAACTTTCTCTTGCCTGGGGATGAGACTGTGCACGTCGGTCGGCACAGCGGACACAGCACATCCGGTAACGGTGGTAGGCTTGGATACGGGAACGAGTTGCCGACGGCCGGGAGTTCGATATCGACAGCGCTGGCCGCCGGATTGGCGGGGGTGCTGATCTATTGCGACAGATTGATTGACTTGTCCGTTGACCCCAATCAACACGATGGACCCATCGACTTTCGGGCCTCTGGCAAGATGAAAGCGGCCTTTGAGGCCATGTCATCGGAGACGGAAGACAAAAAGTTCTTGCAGGTGTGGAAGTACGTGCCCTTGCAACTGGATACTCCCAAGATTGATGGGGTCGTCAGCAAAACCGCCAGGCCGACGCCGAGCCCGTTGAAGTGGAACTATGGTTCACATCCGGAACCGACCAAGGAAACGAAAAAGAAGCTCATTGCGTTCCTGGCTTCTCTTGGCAAGTGAGAGTGCCTAGAGCCACGGGGCAGGTATCGGTGCAAACCTGCAATCCACTTCGACGGCGCTGGCGGCTGGCTTGGCAGGGGTTCTGATTTATTGTAACCGATTGACGTGGTCGTCAATGGTGGCACCCAATGAGTCCGGGGGTGGGTTCAACAATCTCCAGAGCTTGGCGACCATGCGACGCGCTTTCAAAACCATGGCAGCCAAGTCGGAAGACCACAAGTTCCCGCGGGTGTGGAAGTTCGTACCCTTGCATTGGGAATCCCCCGTGAAGCCGGGGGCGGTGGTCGACAGCAGAGGTGCTAAATCGGTGAAGCACGACTTGAAATGGAACACCGTTTCCCACCCAAAAGACACGGAGGAGACCAGGAAAGTGCTCATGGAGTTCCTGAACAAACTGAAAGTGGAGGAGTAGTTCATGTCGCAGAATGGAAGTTGAATATCATTATTCTGTGTAAGTTGTGTATCGATCACCAATCGTGCCCATCGTGAGAAATGAGGGTATACCCACCAACTTGTTTCCCTCATTGTGTTTATCATCATCCCCATAACCAGACCCTTCTTCCAAACTATGCTACCCATGATGCAATTATTTCTTCGCCTTCGCCTTCCTCTTGACAGAGTTGATCACCCCATCGATATCCGCATCGTCAGTCTTGACCTTCTTGGCGCTCTTCTCACTCTTCTCGTTCTCCTCCGTGACACTAGGTCCATCCTTGCGCTTCTTCCTGCCCTCCTCCTCTCTCGCTCTCAACAGCGGTGACCGGGTTCGCATGTAAGACACACACGAAAATGCGTAAAGGCCCCACGGGATGTACAAAAAAGAAATAGGAAACCAGCGGACATATAACCCGCAACAATAAGTCGGATTATTGTCGGTCTCCATGGCAAAAGGATCAATGCCAATGCATCGAACCCGTGGCCGCGGCATAATCCTATTGCAGGCACCACACACTCGTCCACTTCTTCTTCGCTAGCTCCAGAGTCTCGTCCCTCGTCCATGTCTTCTTCGCCAGCTCCATCATCCTTCGCCACTTCACACCAACCCCTTCTCCAGCGTCAGCACCTTGACCGACCCATCTGCCATACCAAAGTACGCCGCCACGGGCTTCTGCGCACCGCTCTCCACCTCCAGCCCACTAGCACCATTAAACAGTCCATGCTCGGTCACCCCCACAATCTTGATGAGTCTATCCGCAAGCCCATCGACCGTCCAAACGCCGTCCTCCCCATCCACCTTGCCCTCCGGGACCTTTGTCAACAATGGCTTGAACAGAGCATCGATTATCCACATTCCGTTATCCGTAACAGTCGCCCCAGCCTTACCGGGCGCGCCAGGTCTGATCTTCACCCTCGTGCTCCCCAACCTCTTAAGTTCATCCAACACCCGCGGCGCAGCCAGCGGCAAGACCTCGATGGGGATGCCCTGTGCCCACTGCGTTCCCAAGGCTTCACTGATCTTTCTGTAATCCGCCACACAAACGAACTTGCGTGCGGCCGTGGCCACGATCTTCTCCTGCCAGAGGCAGGCGCCGCCGCCCTTGATCAGGTTGAGGGCAGGGTCAACCTCGTCGGCGCCGTCAAAGCAGACGTCCAGCAGGACGCCGGGGGGGAGCTTGTTGATGTAAGCGAGGCGCAGGTTGGCGGCCTCGATAAGTTGCTCGGATTGCGAGCCGGTGGGGTAAAACGTCATGCCGGAAGTGACGGAGTGAGGGAGAGAGGCGATAGCGGCGACGACGTGGACGACGGTAGAGCCGGAGCCAATGCCGATATGGCGGTAAGTGTGGTCAAGGTGCTCATCGACGGCTTTTCTAGCGGCGAGGAGCTTGGATTTTTCGACGAGGTCGAGGGTGGCGGCGGCGGTGGTGGCGTCGGTGGCCATTTTTGCGGTTTGAGACCTGAAGCCGAGATGCGGACTGTGGGAAGATGGCAGTGTGAGTTGGTAACGAAGTCGAGGAAGGAGAGGAAAGGGATATGAAGGTGAGAGAGATGATGGTACCGTGATGAGGTGATGTTGAAAATGAGAGATGGGAAATGGTTGGAGTGTTTGTTCCACTTGAGTGATGTGGTGTGGTGTTTTGAAAGAATGGTAGAGTTGATCGTTGATTTGGGGCTAGTCTAGAAAGGGGAAAGGAAGGGGGGGAAAATCCCCAGGGTGGGAACTCCAGCAAAATACTAGGGAAACCGGAATGCACGTGATCAAGAAATATGATGTGAAAAAAAAAAAAAAAAAAAAAAAAAAAAAAAAAAAAAAAAAAAAAAAAAAAAAACCCTGCCGGAACACGGGCGGGACGGACGGTGCACTAACAGATTTGTATGTGGCCGGGGTGCGGAAGTGTTGGGGAGCGCTGTTTATCTTGGTTAGCGATGAGTCATTGGGTTCACTGGTTGTTGCAGGTACAGCTTCAATTGCGGAACGCCCGTTTGCAGGAAGCCTCTGGTTGTTTCCTTCACCTCATCACCAACTCACCTGTTTGTTTTCCTGTTTGTGCCGGCTGAACAATGGCAGATCGATGCGCTGAGCGGGAGGTTGAAGGGTTGAAGTTGGCAGCGGCTGAGTGGAACGCGGGGAGAGCGGGTCTTTGTTGAACAAAACTGGATCTGGAAGGGCAAGTACCGGACCAGCAACGACGAGCTGTCAACGACGCAAAACGATGAGTGTTCATGGAGAACTGAGACTGAGAAATATTTGTGACCTCGAAGCAGGACTCGGCGGGTTTTCAAAACATGTCGTTGAGATGCAAAAGGTCATTGGCCGACTGCTACGGTGACGCACGGGGCACCAGATTGCTGTCACGCCGCACACCGGGAGCTGCGGGGTCTGGAAGCCAATGCGGGGTCAATAAGCCGGAGGGGTCGTGCGGAGAACTCCAAGTTGGGGTCGCACTTATCGATAAGAAGCAGTTGGAGAGTGCACTAACAATTTCACAGCCACTTTGGCGTCTCGCTGACTTCAATTCTCCATTTCATTTCTGCAACTACCATTTCCTTCACCTACCCTCGACATCAATCGTCAACCGTCTATCCTTGAAACCACCAACGCCATTATGAGCGCACCCAAATCCGCACGACAACCGATCCAAGACTGCGAAAGCAAACACCTCAGTGCTGAAACCTGAAATCCAACCTCTTGTTCCCCTTGTCGGTCGTGTTCGCCAAATACTCGAGTCTCTCCTCCGGCGTCATGGCTCCCCACTTGCGCGCCTTCTGCTTATTGCGGAACATGTAATACACCTTGACCAGGATGTACAGGACAATATTCATGCAGCAGATAGCCAACAGCTGCTTGTTGGCACGCTTATAGAGCGGCGCATCATCTGTTTCACACCATAGTCAGCATGCTGTTCTCAACACCATATCGAACCCGAACCCTACCAAACAGGCTCCGACGAAGCAAACCAAACGAAGGAATTAAGGAAACGAGATGACTCACCCTTCCGATAAATATTCGAACTCACAATCCCCCCGGCCTGCACAAACATATTATAACAAGCCGCCGACACCGTCCTCGACCGAACCGTATTTGAGTTCCTACTATTCCACCCGACCTGGATGGGGTGGGCATTCGGGTACCCAAGTAACAGCGTCGTTACCGCATAAATCACCCACCGATTCACGCCCGTGGTATCGACGCTATTGAGGTAGATGAGGAAAGGCAAAGCCCAGATCTGCCCCGACGCGGCGATCAGCGTCAGCTCGTTGAAGATTTCCCCGAGGTAGGTGATGCCGAGCATGGTGATCATGTGCACCACGGTGTAGGGGATGGTGAGCAGGTTGGCTTGGAAGGTGTCGAAGTGCAGGCCTTTGAGGGTAAGGGTGAGGTATTGGCCTATGGGCGCCATGGGGATTTGGAAGACTAGGCCTAGGATGTAGATGGGCCTGCGGTCGGGATTAGTATCGTGACGGGCGATGACAAGTGTCATTACGGGGATGGCGGAGGCTCACCAGAGATCAAAGTCCTTCAGACTCTGCCACAGAAGTCTCGGCGTGATGGGCTCGCGATTATGCATGTCGCTCTTGCTTGGGTCTTCCCGGATCACGCGGTTGACAATGATCTTCTCTTCTTTTTCGGTGAACCACCCGTTTTTGCCGCGGAACCAGCTAGCCGTGTGGCAGGGGCCGGCGGGCATGAGGACGAAGGCGAAGATGCCGATGACGAGTGTCATGAGGCCCTGGTTCCAGTTTTGTGAGCACATCCTCTCCCCATTCCCCTCCCCCGAGCACCTAGGCAGTCAACTCACCTCAATCAAAAACAACCACCTCCACCCCGCATGTCCCTGCACGCCTCGCATATGCAACAACCCATACGCCAACAGCGCGCTCGCAATATCCGCAATACTCATGGCCGTCCAGAAGAAGCCCAGTCTGAGACTCAGTTCATGGTGCTTGTAAAAGTAACTGAGGTACAAGATCACATCGGGGATGAAGCCGCCCTGGAGGATACCGAGCAGGGCACGGCAAGCGAGGAAGGAGGTCCGACCGCTAAGCCAAAATTGAGCGGTGGCGACGATGGACCAGAGAACCATTTGGGAGGGAATCCAGCGGTCGGGACCCATCCATTTGGAGACGAGCTGGGAGGGAAGTTCGGAGCAGAGGAAGGCGAGTTTGAAGACGGAGTTTCCGAGGTTGTAGTCTGTGGTATGGGTTAGAAACCATCTGGGTGTGTGACGGGTCCTGGTGGAGGGAAGGCAGGAGGAAGAGAGAAGAGAGACCCGAAAGAAGGGATAGAAAGAAAAGACAAACCATTCGTCGTCATATGCAAGTCCCCCAAGAAATTATCCGTCAACGCCTGGCTGATATTCGCCCGATCCAACTCCAGCGCCATGAACATGATGCATGCCCATACCATGATGCGCCAGTCGATCCTGCGGATGAGCCCGTGTTCCTCACCCCATGTCCAGCGCTCGAGGGGGTCGAACCGGTGGATGTTTTCCCTTTGCGTTACGCCTTCTATCAGCACCACCTCTCCCGCTGCTGTTGTGCTTGGAGGGATGAAACTCACCAGTCCGGTCGAGGCTGGTACTTCTCCGCGGTATCCGGATCGTCAAACACAGAAACCTGCGTGGCGATGGCAGTTGGATCGTATGACTTGGCTCGTTGGAACCAGAAACGACGTTCTTCGACTGCTACGCCTAGAGGAGGAATGGAGGAGAGGGATTCGGAGGAGACGTTGATGTTGGAGACTTTTGACTCGGTTGGTGAGTTGTTCCCGTCTGAGGGAAGGGATGTGGCTTTGGGCGGCGGGGAACCCCCCGTTGTGAGGACTGTCGCCATGGTTGTTGTTCACTGGCCGGGCTGGGTGTCTGATAAGCAGTAGATTTGGTCCCTGTGTCTCGAGGAGAAAGAAGGGATGAGATTCGAATACAAGACTCTTAAACATCCGAGAGTCGGTGGTAGCACAATCACAACAGAAACTTCGAGACCCAAGTTGGGAACTTGGAAGTCTATAAGAGTTCAGACATCTGGGGAGGCGATCGACAAGGATGATACCGTGACGGTGCCCCGTTAGAGGTACTATGAGCAGCACCAAGGCAGCGATTTCGACATGGCGACAGAGTTGCACATCATCACGGAGGGATGCACACAATGCAGAACCGAGTACAACGGAATCCGACGTCGTCACGTCGTAGCCAACATAACTCTTCCGAATAGGATGCCACCTCCCGCAGTGCGTGAAATTCTTGTTGGCGGTTGCCACTGGCCATGCCCACCAAACCATAAACCAAAGAGCTGGTACGGGGTTCATACGTGGCACTTCCGCACGTCTTGCAGAGCTTGGATGTATTGTTCGCCACATCACAGTTCTGTTTCAAGCTCTCGGCGCCTCGGTATCGAGCTGTTGAAGGAGCCCAAACGGCAGAGCAAGAACTCAGCAAAGACGCCCTGGAGGTCTGGCTCAGCGCCACGGGTTGATAGACCGTGTAGACGTGATCCTTGGCTGGAATGAGGTTGGCGTGGGAAGCGATAAGGGTCTGCAACTGTACAGTAGCGTCTACGGTACAGTAACGTCTACCGAATGGGAGCGAGCTCCGGATTCTGGACCAAGCCACGCATTCTCAGTCAATGGACAAGGTTGCCTTTCCAGCTGAAGTTCTCGTGGGGAGTGCAGCCGTGAAGTGGTGGTTTTGAGCCTCAAGGACTCGGCGGGTGGCGGTTTCTGTCCACACTTTTTGTTTACACGCTCTGGACACTTGAAGACATTGCATCTATCACTGCGTTTGACAACATGAAAAAGAAATCTCACGCCAGCTAGAGAGGTCTACGATGGCCGAGAACGAGACTTCTGTAATGCCAAGCCTATATTCCTTAACCACAAGCGAGTGTCCGCACACCATTCTCAACAATCAAACGCCATCGCATCTTTGGAAACCAGAACTTGCGCAAGTCCAGAAAGACTTGAAACGGTTCATGATATCGGAGGACATCGAACGTCGACATCGCGGGGTCCCTTCATCATTGCGTGGGGGAGAGGGGTAGTCATTGGCAATTCGCCAGGTGGTGATGGCGTGCTGGTGTTGACGTGCTCAACCCTGACCCTGACGCGAATGATAAAGGCGACGCAGCCATTGGTCAATTGGAACATCGCAAGAGCAACCCATATATTGGGGGATGTTAGCACCCTTCATTACCAGTTTGAACAGAGAGGTAAGCACTGAAGGACAACGTCCTCCGAATTGGGTGTCTGTTAGGCAGTCGTACCCGTATCCTCGACCTCTGGCCAACACTGCAATGCCAAGACCGCCTACCTGACCAAGCTTCCTCCTTAACGCCGCCGCGGGATGGATACCACCCCCGCCCCGTTGGTTATAATATAACTGCTGTGAATGAACGCCCAGGTTCACGACATCGCCGCGTTGATGTTGCAATCCAATACACCCTCTTTCGGCACTTCCCCGCACACACGGCACCGAGACGGCAACGAACACCGATCGCGGAATCATGAAAGGTGCTGTTCACAAACAACTGAAGCGCCGGAAGCGTGTCGACACGAGTTCGCCATATGTCATCATGCATTCGATCGCTGTGATTGGCATCACGAAGCTGTTGGATGGTGGCCTTGCTGCGAAACAACGGAGATGGTCCTCCTTCGAAACGCGGGGACCACAAACAATGCATGCACAACACTCCATGTGGTCTTCCGGGCTCCGAGACATGCTCTACTTTGGACCTGACGATCATCTATATAAGAGGATGATGGATCGACCATTGCTTTGAGTTCTTGTTCTTCACTCCAGGCCAGTCATCCAACAACCACTTCCCTTCGATACATTAACACTCATCTCAACACTCCCAACCAACACATCACCATGGCTCCTTCCGCTGTCGAGGCCGTCCAGGCTGCCGTCCAAACCACCATCAACGTCAAGAACCAAGCTACCCAGCAGGCCACCCCTACCCAGCCCGCTCAGCATGTTGAGCCCCTCAAGCTCTCCGGCGTTCTGGATCAATATGAGCACTTCGACGTGACTCCCATCATCGGCCGCGAATTCCCCAAGGCCAGCCTTGTTGAATGGCTCAATGCTCCCAACGCTGATGAGCTCATTCGCGATCTCGCCATTACTAGTTTGTCTTCCCCCTCTCCCCCCACCTTCATTCCCCTTCCCACCCATCACTCCCTTCCCTTGGTCTGCCCACTAACCCCCATACCCGACCCAGTCTCCCGCCGCGGCGTCGTCTTCTTCCGCGCCCAGCACTCCCTAACCAACGACCTCCAAAAACAACTCATCCTCCGCCTCGGCGCCCTAACCGGTCGCCCTCCGACCTCAGGCCTACACATCCACCCCATCCTCAACTCGGAGCGCGAGCTCGGCGGCAACGACCCGGAGATCTCCACCATCAGCTCCATCCAAAACCGGCAATTCTACCGCTCCGACGACAACAAGTCCGAGGAGCTGTCTACCAAAAAGCAGTACACAAGCCAATGGCACTCCGACATTGCCTTTGAGCCTGTTCCCGCCGACTATACTTCCCTTCGCCTGGTGCAACTGCCCAAGACAGGCGGTGATACCCTCTGGGCGTCCGGGTACGAGATCTACGATAGAATCTCGGAGCCGTATCAGCGCTTTTTGGAGGGGTTGACGGCTACTTTTCAGCAGCCTGGTTTCAACAAGGCGGCGGAGAGGAATGGGTTTAAGATTTATGAGAAAGCTAGGGGCGCGCCGGAGAATGTGGGGAGTGAGTTGAAGGCGGTGCATCCGGTTGTCAGGACAAACCCCGTTACCGGGTGGAAAAGTGTTTTCCCGGTGGGAGGACATGTGAAGCATGTTAATGGGGTTACGAAGGATGAGAGTGAGAGGTTGTTGGGATGGTTTTTGGAGTTGTTGGAGAGGAATCATGATTTGCAGGTTCGGTTTAAGTGGAACAACGAGAACGACATTGGTAAGTTTTTTTTTTTTTTTTTTTTTTTTTYTTTTTTGGTTTTTGTTTTTTTTCCAAGAGGAAGAGAAGGGGATGGGAGGGAAGGGGGGAAGACGGAAAGGGATTGAATGATGACTAACACGGGTGCATGACGAAAACAGCGATCTGGGATAACAGGAGTGTCTTCCACACTGCTACCTTCGACTATGATGGGTTCGGCGAGCGCTTCGGTAACCGCGCGGTTGGACTTGGCGAGAGGCCGTATCTTGATCCGCAGAGCACCAGCAGGCGGGAAGCGCTGGCAGCGGCGGGTGAGCTGGCTTAAGTTTGACCGCGCAAAACATTTCAGCGCAAATTCTACCTACTTTGTGTTAGTTAAAACCGAATCCCCGAGAAAGATTTTGCCCTCCAGCCCACCATCGCTCATCCCTCACGCATACACTCTTTGACTCTGGTTTCTTCAAATATTGACCCCACAACACACAATGGACCAACAAATGAAGAACGAGCGCTTAAGGGAAGAGGTGGCCGAGCTACGTCGCCAAAACACTTACCTCCAAGAGCAGGTGTCGATCCTCCAAGAAGAAGTGATGACTCTGCAACTCAAACTTGCCGACGCGCCGGCAAATACCTCTGGTCCAGCACTGATGCTCATCAGCATCAGCATCGGCATTCGGTGTTTGAGGATCAACAGTTCCATTTCTACCTTCTCAACAACTCATCACCTAACTTTGGCTATTGCTTCCTAGAATAATTTCAAATCATCTCCAGTTCATAGTTTCACACTACAAGCAACATTTTGACACTCCCTTAACACTTCACAATGGCTTCCCCAATCCCCATACAGCGAGGACCCTAAGCCCGCAGAGCCTACATCTGCCTATCATGTCTAGTCCGGGGTGAGTCGAAGAGGTAGACTAAGACGACTGCGAGTCCGAAGATGAAAGTGATGATTCTGATTCCATCCGCGAGACAAATCGCGATCTGGAATCCGGAGGAGGGGTCCAGTGTTCCGGAGCTGTCTGGTCTGCACCTCAGGCATTTGTCCTGGTTGAGATTCTGAGTGAACAAGTCGGGATTTCCCATGAAGGTGATCAATCACGGAGTGGCTTTTGTCGGAAACCGCTCAGGGAAGATACCCGGTTGCCTCAAAGACGGGAAGACTAACCTAGGAGTTAGAGCAGGTCGAAGAACGGACTGTGGACAGCAAGCAAGGGTCTGAAGCCATTCGCAGCTAGGCTATCGGTATAAGATAGCATAAGTAGATGCCGTGAAGGGTCACTCACGCACCTGGGTCAACACCCACCATGACCAACATCAGGTTGACACCGACGCCGATCCGACCCGTTGCCCAACTTACCTTGACTGTCCTATACCTCTCTACTCACCTTGCTCACGCCAACCATCCCTAATCCTTACCATAAACCCTGGAGCGCTCTTGCACCCCACGACCTACGCCGTCCACATGTTGCTCCCAAATCCGCATTCAAATTTACTAACTCGAACCCAAAATAGCATCATCCCCTGATCCTCTCGCGAACTCTCCACCTAACACCCCCAGGCTCCCCTAAAACTTCCCCAGTTTCTACACTGGATTCCCCCTAAGCATCCATTGGCCCGTTAACTCCTCCCCCATCTGGTCATACTCCAACTTCCCTTCGTTCAAGTCCGCTGTTTTCCTTGACTCCCCAACGAGAACCAGCCAAAAGTGTCCATGGCCCGTGCAGTCCACTTACACCAGTGACCAACCCCATGCCCCAACTTTGCCCAGCTGGCCCAGCAATTCCCTGCCAATCTCGGTAAACAGCACTAGGTGAGCCAATCACCATCAAGAGTTTACCGAGTCGTCCCCACAAGAGATGACCCAAAAGAGGAAGGTTAAGCGAGGTAGGCGAGTTAGCGAGCAAGCCCAAAATGAAGCTCTGGCCTGGAAATCTGGGACCCCCTTGGGCCACTTGACCCACATGCATTCATAAAGCGTCGAGCTATCGAGCTAACGAGCTAAACGAACACGAAAAAATAAAAAATAAAAAACAACTCCGAGTCCGACTATTCCTGGTGAGGCGCATTTCCGGTTTGGAGTCTGGACCACTGGACATAAAGTGTCGAAGCCCGCAACCGAGCTAAAGAAACCGATGAAGATTGTTGTTAGTGAATATCGGAGTTTTTTTTCTTGACGACCTGAGGTTTGAACTCCAGTTGGGTCGAGTACGCTGGGAATGACGCTGTGAGTGAGGGCTCCCGTGAAGCTTACTTGAAGCTGACTGACCTTGAAGCTAACGAAGCTTGAGAAGGTCAGAATGGCGCCCGAACCCACTGAATCCGCCCACCCGATCCACTGATCTTCGTCCACAACTGGGGACCTCCTGGAGAAAGCTAGAAAAAGCTGGAAAAGCTGTCGTGACCACAGGGTCTGCTACGCCTTGTGGTCCTTGTAGACCAGACCCCCGATATCTCTTCACTCCAGGGCGTGAATGTCGTCTTCTTCACTCCCCGGCGTGTGATTCACCGACTAGGCCATCATAGGGTCCATTCCATGGTGTGTACAATGATGGCCCCAGTCATGGCGGAGTCAACTTCCCACTCACCCTTCCCCGGGATTTGGGCCGCATGGCACCTACCGTACCAGCACACCGGGGCCACCAAATCACACCGGAGATGCTAGATGCGGGTTGGGCAAGGGGGAACCGGCACCAGCTAGAACGGGCTGATGCTGCTTTAGCCGGCCTTTCGCAATCATCAGCTACTGCGCACTTGCGTGATTTTGAGGGATTTGCATGGTGTGCTTGATACTGCGTGGTGAGTAGCATGTGCGATGGTGGGGACGTGAGATGGTGTTGGGTGTATGCAAATCAGCTGGATCACTGGATCAGTGAAGAGTGAAAAGTGAACGTCACCCCGGTTGTCCTGTCAGCTGTTACTGAGGTGCATCATCGGGACGCGTAACGACTGTACATCACCCAGAGCCGTCTGGCTCTTTGGATGTCTGACCGCAGCCCGACGATGGTGGGTTCCCATTCGCCTTTTTTCGGTGCCAGTCTGTCTGCCATGACAGTAGGAAGCATCATCGACGACCCATGCATCGCATTCACTGCAGCGAGACACCAAAAACGCGGGACTGTAGCGTCAACAACGTTTTCCACGTGGTGATTTCCATGGTATCAGAAGCGTGACGCAAGCTTTTAGTCGCGAGTCCATCACGGAGTCGAGGCTCGTTCACCGTTGTGACCAGAGAGCAACAGCTGAAATGAACATTCAAGCACAAAGTATCTTTTCCTCCACTCCTCGTCTTGTGAGGCTTGTGACTTCCAAGTGCCAGCCCCAGATCGGAAGGCGTTCAAGAGTTCCCGGTTGGGACTTGATCACGGCCGCACCTAGCGCCCAAATATCAGGATAGACCCTTCATACCGATATCCTTTCGTCACGGTAACTCTGCGCCCAAGTCCCATAATGCAGTCACTTGCATCCAGCAATCCCAAATCAGCTTCACACGCATTAGCGGTCAACATGTCAGTCAGTCATCGAGAAGTCCTAAGTCGCTTCCATGACAAGAGGTAAGCGGGAAGGAGAAGTGAGGCAGGCAGGAATGATGGCAAATAGGGCAACCGGAGCTGTCTTCCTTGGAAGCTTGACCCGTGCCAACGAGCTCAACACCACCTTTGCTCACCTCGCTTTCCGGTTCTGACTCCTCGACAAGCCCAACATTTCCTAACCAGAATGCAGATTCTGCCCAACATGGCAATCAGTCAACTCGCTGTCTCTAACCATCGTCCGAAAACTCGCGTCGAAAGGCCCACTGGACGACTGCAACGCGATGGTTCGGAGAAGTTCTTGAGAGCCGAGGAGTACCATCCATCAAGAGAACCCGTACCCACTTCACCGAAACTGAGACCCGGGACGTGACTCGGCATTCAACTACCACTCCAGTGCCACTTGCGACCGTCCGACACCCGACATCCGTGACCCGTCACTGGACGGCAGGACAGTGATATCAAAGGTCCGGTATCCCGTGCTCCGGATYCCAGGCTCAGATCCCCTCGTTGCAGCGTTGTTTGTCTTGCCTGTAAGGCGGGACATTCCGCCTGTGTCTCCGCCCTGTTTGTCTTACCCCCTCCGCTGGGACTGACCGTGAGACCGTAGGATTCTCTCCCCTTGGCTCTTGCACCCTCGTACGCACTTCGCAGGAGTTGCGGACCATTGACCCACTTGAGCCCACTCGCTTCCTCAATTTCCCCCGGCTCTCGATGGCTCCTCACCGGTCCACTTGGGCCACATTCGGGAACCACTTCCCATGTGACTATCCCTTCCCGGAGAATTTCCCACACACCTTCGACAACGTTACGATGCTCAAGAGGGTCTAATCCGAGCAACTGGATTCTCGATCTGTCCACTGAAAATACTCGACGACCACCCAGCAAGCCTGTAATGCCTGCAAATAGGAAAGGCCAAGGTAGCTAGACTGAGCTAGCGCCATCTACCGCGACCCGCAGCTTACCAAGGAGGTCCAGCTGCCCATGCACCATGCTTGGGCCATTGATAACCCTCATCTGTACCATCCCCATAACCGACATCAAGAGATTGGACAGAACATGAAAATAGTGGTGGCAAATGTAACAAGATGGGAAATGTGGATGTGGATGTGAGTGACGAGAGTGACAGTGACAACCCTCCCGCACATCCTTCTAAGGAGAGACACGGCTAGGCGAGTGAAGGTTCCCCGTACCTGTAACCTAACCCCTCTCAAGCTGGTCTGTGGTCCCTATCCATTCTGGCGGGTTGCCAGGAAATCCCCACCATCCTACCGCTCACCAGGGTGACAGGAGAAGAAAATCGAAGTTCGAATCCATCGGCGAGTAATTGCATGGAAGACAACACGCATGTCGTCTCTATGCCTCTCACCCCTTCCGTGGCAGGCAAGCGTCGAGAATGCCCAAAGGTATCGTGATCGTCATCAGAATTCATGACTCTTCGATGGCTAGAGTTTGATGGGCTTCGGCCTTCTCTTCTCCGAGGACCACGGAAATGGATGGATACGGATGGAAAATATTCCGACCGATGCCTTCTCAGTCGTGAGCATCACAACTCCATCTCACCTTCCCAAACAAGCAGTATTGGCAGCCGACTATCGATTCATGCGATCCCGTATGGGTGGTGGCATTTCGTGTAGTTGGGTTAAAAGCCCCGAAAGAGATTGGTTACCATTCCTGACCGAGGTCGAGCTGGCTTCCAGGACAGGCCCCATTGCCAAGCGAGATCTACAAGTGTGATCCGCCAAGATGGTATCCAAATGTCAAGGATGAGCCATCTTGCCGTGACGTGACATATGCAAGGCAAAGCCCCAGTGGCCCTTGCTTCTCTCTGGCAGTGCTTGCATGAGGATTGGACAGAGTCTGCTAGAGTCGCCGATGCAACAGAAGAGAGCGCATGCAAATGCGCCTCAAATATTTGAAGGCTTGGCGGTGGATGTGGTTATTGAAGGCCTAGGCGGCAAAAGCAAATCCAAATGCCCGGACTGGCCAGGGTGTTGGTGACCGGGGAGCTATTGCCTGCATCGCAGAGGGTTCGTTGATTTCAAGACGCAGTCGATGCATTTGATGACGACCGGGGGTTGCAATGTTGGGTCCTTTGGCGGCAATGGTCAGCGAATACCTCAGGTACGTGGAGATGTTTGCTGAAGTTGGGTTAAGGTTTGGCGTTTTCGTTTCTGACACATTTGGCGACATCGTCATCTCAAACATTCATATCTGCCACCGTGGGGAACCAGACGAGGTGCGCATCATGGCTGTGGTGACATTGCGCGGTTTAGGGGACGTCACGGCGGTTTGCTTCGATTCAGCGGTTTTGGCGTGAAGCCCCAAAAGAGACCGATCGCGCAGCAAAGTGACAGATTCAGAGCCGGTCCCCATCCCCACGTTATCGCTCGGATCGATGGTTGCGGGATGCTCCAATGCTGATGCTCCATTGTGATGGTCGACGACTTGGCCGCACAGCGGTGACGACAGCTGCGCGGTCTTGTTGGTTGACGTCGCGTTGCGATTCCCAACTGGTCCAGGGTGCCGATGCGCCAAGCCCCGCCAAAGAGATCACCAGTGCCGGCGCCGGGGATCAAAGGAGGCACTAGAGGCTTCACATGTCCCCGACTGGCAGTGACAGCTAGGTGAAGCTCGGGCATCATGGTTCGCGAGTGGCTGCCAGCTCTCAGCCAGTCCGAGCGAGCCAGCTTTTCGGTTGATGGGCGGACGCTAGGATCGGAAAGCGCAGGAATCGTATTGCTCGATATGGTTTGGGGCACCATAATGCCAGGTAGCAACCCGGGCACCTCGTTCCTGGTCGGCGATCAATGCATCTAACCCCAGCCAGATCCGAGCGTGCTGGGCCATTTCTTGGGTCTCCTTCTGTTTCTATCACCTTCACACCCCCGGGGGTGAGCGAAGGACCACCAAAAAGGGGGCTCCGAGTGAACACCTACCCTTGGGCAGAAAAAGCAACGAGTTGCCTTAGCACCAAGCCCTGAGAGATTACCACGACCGCCCTTCTGTGAAGTTCGTCAGCGCTGAACCTCCCTCACCTCCTTTGTCAATCTCTCGTCGGTGTCCGTATAGGCAAGTGCTTACCGCAATGAAAAGGAAACACGAACACAGATCAACAATCGGTGGCAGGGATACCCCATGAAGGTATTCCGCACTCTCGCACGCACGAGACGAGAATGGAGAGGGAGAGAAGAGCCGGATGACCTCCGGAGGCGGTTGCAGCAAACAGGGCGCCTTTGCACCAAAGAGGCAGTCCCAAAGGGCGACACGGCCCAATAGCGGCAAAACCATGGGCCCAAAGCGCTCTTGTAACATCGTGCAAAGAGCCCGTTTGGGGTGTTTAGGGAAATCCCAGAAGGACTCACCGATGTTTTGCGAGAAAATGCCATCGGAATGGGTTCCCTGTGCAAGCCACCGAGCGACAGATGGCGGGTGAAGGCCCTGCTGAGCCGAAGGGCCGTGGAGGGGGCATGCTTTGCGGCAGGCAGTCTCCATTATGAGAGGCATTATCTTCCTCCAGCTTGCCATCTCGCCAATCCATGAGAAAGTGCAGCTCCAGCCGGGCAGATTTTGCCAATCGTAAAGGATCTTCGGCACCGAAGTGCTCTTGTGCACCAAATACCTATGTACAGAAGGATGTGTGAATGGCCACACCCACGAAGGTGCACAAGAGTAAGAGGAGGCGGTCTCGGGTCCGTGTTTGGGATGGGCAAAGTCGATGGAGTTGCACTCATCTCCCAGTCATGGCCCGTTTTGGAACTGTGCGAACGTCGGACTGAGAATCCACGTGTTAATGTCCGTTCGTCCTCCCTGTTCTGACCGCTTGAACCTGTGGGCGTAGTGTAGAAGCCGCAAGCACCGTGCCGTTTTGATCTGTGGAATAAGCAGCCTATCCTTCCCCATGAGAGCTGCCGCATGCCTTCCGTCTGGATGAGATCCATAGCGAGACCCCACGCATTTGCCCTTGTCAGGGATCCGGTGTCCATCCACAGTCGTCGGAAACAGTTCGTGGCCGTGACTGCTCAGTGTTCAGAGCGTGACTTTGGTTTACCCATTATCCCAGCTGTCAAGATGAGCATGAGACCCGTGATATCCCGGTCGCTGAGGTAGAAAGCAACACTACGCGATCGTATAGCTCCCATGCTAGGCCCGTAAAACGTTACAGCGGTTGCCCACTGCTACCGGCTCGATTTAACTCCGCATTTGTTATTCACTTCTCTCCCGACAAGGGCTCGTGGAGATCACCTAACTGAGCGTGGTCCTCCCAGGTCTTGCTGGTACTCCCTGCCGCATAGCATGTACCGATACTGCGAGTCATGAGGGGAACCTCCCGATAGAGCGCGTTTGCATCATGTCATGTATCTCGCCGGCTGGCCAAACTTTTGCTTGGTCCGGGGAGATTCAACCCGGATATCTGCGTCTGAACGAGGAGACACGCGGGGACGAGCATGATCATGCTTCAAATTTGTGGAGTCTCCCGGTGCTTTGGTTATGGTTGAGTCGTAGAGTTTTGGCTAGGGGTTCATCTCGGCGGTTGACAGTGCCCTGGCCGCTTCGTCCTCCGTTTTTTTGTCTTCAGAAACCGGCTATGATCGAACCGCTGGATCCTGCCATTAGCGGAACCAAGAAATGTGTGCGGAGACACACTGACGGTCGAAACAACACGGATCGGACGGCCAATCAATGTGGCAACGTAGCAATACCGTTTCCCACGCACTGCCGCTCTCTTGCCGCTCCGTTTGAGCGTGATGCGCCCTCCCGCTACCCACCCCACCGTATCTGGTGATTCTGGAACGGCCCTTGACTCAGAGAAACAACACCATACCAGCAGGCATTGGCCCTCCAGCAGAAACGTGATTGAACCGATCGTTCCTTGTAATGAGACCATGCAGGCACAAGGAATAAGATCCGGTATCGCTCACACAACGGAATAATGTCTGAGATTTAGCATTCGAGGCACCCGCCGTGGCATGGTGAAGGGTGTTGGCAAGCGGCATAAGGTTTTGGCCCTGTGGTTGACGAGCAGCACGTTGAAATAAATGGATTGAGATGCCATTGTCCAATCCCGTGATATTGCCGATATCAATGTTTGGAGTGTTGTCGTCGAGAAGCCTGACGAGACCTTCCATGTTGGTGGCGTGTATAAGCTGACGATCGGGGCGAATGTCCGCTTCCTGGATTCCATCAAACTTCCCGAATGATGTTGAGAGAAACAGATAAGCGGCACTGTCTTGGGGGAGAAGAGAGCATGGCAAGACTTTGTTACTCCAATTTGACACTGGAACAAGGTGACACCGAGGCGCTGCGGTTCCCGCTGAGCTGTGTCATACGGACGTAAGAGTTCGTAATCAGCAGCTCATACACGCTTTATAGTGCTCGCATTACTGCAGGATCGAGGGGGTAAAGGAGATGAAGTGGGCTTGCGGCTACGTGCAGGTTGAGATCACAGTAGTTAGCGCATTTTCGAGCTACGGCAGCTACTGCGAAGAACTCGGAGCAGTGTTTACGCATAATTCCATACCGGGCACAGGAAGCGTGTTGCGCGGCTCGACGGAGCGTAATTTCATCTCAGGAACATCGGAATAAAGTGCAAAAGGTATGGTCCGAAGGCTCCATTAACCATCATTAGCAAAGTCAATGACGAGGATCATAATGACACAACGGCTTAATTGGCACACTGGTCAGCAACTTGTCAGATACACGAGAGCCGCGTGTTGATAATAGAAGCGTGAGAAAAGCTTGGTAGCTGACCCGAGGAATACAAAATGGCGTTTCAAGAACCGATGAGGCGCACCGCACGCAGATGGACGCTCTATCGGAAATCGACATGTGTGTATTAAGAAGAGGGCGCCTGCGCCTGCGTACGCGCCTGCATTGGTGGTGAAACTTGACCTTGCGAGGTACTCGATAAGTCCGGGATTGGGGGTTGGGTACGGCCGTTGATGTGTTTCAAGCCTAGTCTCCACGATTAACTTCCTATATATGGCGGCAGACAACGTCGATCCAGTCGGCATGCGAATCCTGACAGTCAAAACTCGGTCAACCCTGCTGAGTTGAAGCTGTGGCGGAAGCCTTAATCGTCATAACATGGCTTTGGCTGACTCAAGGATCGGCAACCGGTTAACGGGGCGCGTTTCCGCCGTCCTGATGTGTCCCGTTGATGGGGTTGAAAGGGCACTCGATTTGCCGTACGCACATGGCATTCAGCGATTTGCGATCGTCAGAGAGCTCCCACGCTGGATCTTGCCCAAAGTGGCCTGAAAGAAGTGGCACAGGGGGGTAATTCCAGGGTGTCCTATGGCGGCTCGCAATGCGGAGGCGCATCTGGCAACGGACTCGGCCGACCACGCCGCATGGTGACAAGGCATTGCTGGCAACCAACCAATTCAGCGACAAAAACCCGGTAATTATCTGTAGGACGCGTGGATGGCCGGTCTATCCAAACGGGCGGAATGGGCCACGTTCCTTGGTGGTCAAGCAGTAAACCCTTTTCTCAGAAAAGGATTCATATCAGCGAGCAGTCTCCTGGAAGAACCGGTTAGAATCCTGGTCTGAGGATGAATCAAGCGAAGAGGGCGTGGGAGCGCGGTCGGTACGTACCTGTACTGTGGTGGGTGCAGGACATGGGACAGACAGCAGAGTTGCGAAATCTGCGACATGTTGCCCTGGTGGTTGCACCGGATCACTACCGAACGAGATCTGCGCTAGTGAATTTTTGGAGTTTGTCGAGGCATGTCGGCCACTAGTGTAAGTCGACCAAGACCACCACCTCGGAAATCAGCCAGATGAAAAGGCAATGATAGTGTACTTGCAGGATCTTTGCCCAGGGGCAAGTCCAACTACGCCGAGGCGAGGAGTTATCACGGGAATCCAGCGATATGGTCCAAGTGAGTCTGCGAACCTGTCGAGGTACAGTTGCAGTGCACAAGGTGAACGGCGGTGCAACGCAAGGGTCTTGTGTAAGGTACCGGTACAGCACCAGTCGAGTGCCTCTTCAGCGACAGGGGCAGCGGCCAGGGGTGGCATTATAGGCTAGGAATTGCTCTTCCCCCTGCCGTCCCAAGAGCCCTACTGACGGGATGATACGTGCTTTCAGATTGAATCGAGCACCTTGCCGCAATAAGGCTGCTGCCCTTAGGTCCTCGCATAGTAGTTGGACCTTGAGATCTTGCTGGGACGGGATGGTGCAAAGATAGCGCAGAGTGAGCATCAAGCATACGCATGTCGGGAACGTGTTGGATCTGACCTGCGCGCTTTCCCTTCAGTACGGCCGTAAATCGTGGCGAGAGCAGAGAGAGACTCGAGGGACTACCAAAAGGGACATAGAGCTTTGTGTGTCTGTCTCTCTGTCTTGCAGTAGTCTGTCTGCTGGTCTGGGATACTGCCTGCAACTGTTTTGAGTGTTGATCCTCCTCTTGGGTCGTGATCTTCAGCAACGATTGATCCCGACATCTTGGGTGTCCCTGGGCAGTCCCCTGGTGGTTGTGGTGGTGCAAGGCTGCAAGTTGATTTCAGCCAGGAATAGCTCGACAATTGAGTGGACAGGAGCACTCTGTTGACACTTGACGTTTTTGCCCTTTTTGTGCAATGCCGATTCCGTCCGTCTGTCCGCCCGTCTGTCTGTCATTCCCTTGCTAGTGTCCGTGTTTGTGACCTTACACATTGGGCATGTTGACGTCGCCGTCCAGTGGAAATCGGTGCCGAGCACTATTTTTCGTGTTGCAGTCCCGACATTGTTCTCGTCTTACGACTTAGGAGATGAAGGCGAGGGTGATAGCTTGGCACGTCTGCGTAACATGTCGCGCTTGTCTGTCGAAATAGGGTCTTTGATCGTGTCTTGATCAAGTACGAGGAAACGGGAAAAGTAAAAAAGACAAACAGAAAATGTGGTGGGGGTTCGAGCAATGGCGGATAGTCAGTGGTCAATGGCACCAAGTCGAGAATGGAATTGTCCACTGAAAGATTTGGACGACGTCCGACGAGACAAGCGGGAAGCAAGCAATCTGGCAGTCAGATGAACTGTTAAGTGGGGTTATTTGGGAGCTGGCAGCTGACGAAGGACTGTCACGAGCCGTCGGTGCCTGATCTAGAGCCATATATTGATTGGGCATAGGGACAGCCTTAAGTGGGTCCCTCCCTCTCTCTGCTGCAGCTTGTTGCTCTCAGAGTCTGCGCGAAGCTCCCAGCTCAAGCAGCTTGCCGGAAGGACTACTGCATGAGCGCGCCTTCCTCACCATGAGCTTCGCACATTGAGACGTTGGTGAAAACTCTGATCAATGATGTGAATCACAAAGATGGAAGGAGCTCAATCAGAGTTTTCACGAGACGCAAAACCATGGCTTGAATGGCAGGTACGATAATGACCACCAGCTGGCAAAAGGGAGGGAGTCGGCGGCAGATGGCCCATTTCCTCTTGAGTCTTGACGGCCAGCTGCTCGTGTGACTGACGGCAGGTGGTGGTCATTGTCCTGCATTGATTGCAGGCCATTGTCCGACTCCCATTGTCAATGTCACCACTGGACATCGACCCTCTCCGCCATGACCGAGATTTGGACGTTACCTGCTACCACCCAAATGCCAGCGCCGACGACACCCATTGCTACACCAGCATCCCGAACTACCGAAATGGCTTCTCTTCTCGGCAACCACACATCATAGGCGGGAGACTGGAGGCGGCACTCCCGGCGGCAGCAACCTTGATGACTACTACCGGTACCGTGGTTGTCAGGCACGAGAGAGCAGAGAAAAAGGAGGAGGGGAGGGGAGAATAGGGTGGACGGGAGAGAGAGGTTGAGAGATCCAGGGACGGGATGCTGGAATGGTACCCGAGGAGACGACTGCCAGTCCCAGGACCAGTACCAGTGCTACGGATGGTCAACGGCCCCTTGCGGCTCGGTCACCTCTCGCGATACACAACCCCGACAGGCAATGGACTGTTCCCACCAGGTCCCCCGGCACCGATTGCTTGTCGGACATCCTGGCAACCTGGCCTCCGAGCAGCATTACCTGGAGCAAGGAGCATGGAGCAAGGAGCAAGGAGCATGGAGCATGGTCTACCAGCAGCATCTCTCCCATCGGCCAGCTGCGGGTTCACGCTGCAGTGCTGTTGTTGTGCTTCATCGACTGCCGCGAGTGTTGCCTTTCCGCCTCTGTCTCCGTCTCCGTGGCCCGCCCACCCATAGCACCCAGCACCCAGCACACACACACACACACACACACCCACAGAGCACCTGGCAGGTGTCCATGGCCGGGAATCCATGTTGGATGCTGGACAGGAAAACAATCCAAGCTGCACCCTCGAGAGGATATGGAAATGGCATCCAACAAGAGACCAGAAAATACCCACGTACGTCCGTATCAGCCACAGTCCAATACTGCTTGTTCAACCACACCTGTGGTCTGCATTTCGTCAGTCCCCCATCTTGCTTCAAGCCTGATCCCTGGAGAGAAACCTCAAGAGACATACAGCCAAGACGGAACCCTCCAGTGCAGTTGCAGTTGCAGTTGATCCAGACCCAAATAGACACCATGTAGTAGTGGGTGACGGTGCTCACATTGAAAATGTTAATCCTAGCAGACCTAACCAGACCCAACCCGTCCACCACAGGTCTAGTACAGCTACATACAGAACATGCAGCGACAAGAGCACCTCCCACCTTATTTGCGACGATGGCTTGCTGCTCCAGCCCGGTCCCCAGAACCGCCGCCTTGAAGCCTCATCCATACCGTCATGATCAGGTTGGGGTGGCCAAGAGCAATTCCCATCCTGATAGTGCCGACTTGCTTGCTGGGGATGGGAGAGTGCGCATGCCGTGGTTGATGATGTGATGCGCTGCATCTTGATCACTCCAGAGCTGGCTTTCCCGGTCTCACTCCTTCCTTGTCAAGTCGTTAACTGCGCACCGGGATGCCTTTCCCAGGAGCTACCGTACTCTGCGTACCTCATCTGCCACTCGGGTACCGTTCTCGAGTACCCTTTGCCCTTCCGTGCTCGCAGATTCAGCGGCCCCCCTCCCCAGCTGGGATATCATACCCAGTCAGTGTAGTCACTGTACCAGAACTCCCACTTGGACATCGGCCTTCGATGGTTCCTTATATCTTGTGATCCGGCCCTCTCCTTCCTCCCATACCTCATCATTCCACCTGGCTAGATATCCTCCTCTGTCTTGTCTCGGCTATCGTGTCTGGAAACCACACAAACACCATCCTCTGCCAGACTGCCACCACGCTCTTTGGCCCAACTGCCCGACATCTGCTACATACACCTCTCAACCAAACGCCTCCGCGTCCTCAGAGCAGGCAAAGAAACGACAGCACCCCCACTCTTCAGTTGGATCTCGATTCCGAAAAGGCAGCCACCTGTGGATTGCGATTCGTCCTGTACCACCCGCACACCGCTTTCAAACAAGTCCTACGCAGACAATGCGTATCGCCTGCCAGTAACTAATCACCGACAAGATATAGAGCTACTGCTAGGTGGCAAGGATATCGTTTTTTGCAAACTTGAGGGCGAAAAGAATTTCCAACAACATCGACAATCCAAAGCCAGCCGGTACGTTCCTTTTCTGGTCATGCCCCATTCCACACACTATTGCGTTTCCCGCCCATCCGCTGCGCAGTTGCGTCGCTGCATCACAACACCACGGGCCAGACGCCGTGGGATTTTGGCGCGTATTGGCATTGGCTTTTGGCGCAATCCTTTAGCGGCCAAGTCCATGCGCTAGGAATTACACGCGCGCTTGGGTGCTTTCGAGATGACAGCAGCAGCAGATGGGGTCCGGACGGGGCCCAATTTCCAGTAGCCCGAGTCACGGAACGGAAGCTACTGCGTAATATTTTGGCAGACAAACGAGGGATCGCGGGTCAAGTACCGACAAATCTCTGTCTGGAAGCAACCACCTTTCCGCCATGGGATGGCATGAGCCCTAGCATGTAACCTCATTTGCAGCATGCACGGGGGAGGCATGATCTTTGTCCCTCCCACCGCGCAGTTGCAGCTCCGTGGGATTCCCGATGATCTCCTTCTGTTGACCTTCTAGCACACCCAATCGCTTTGGACTAATGGCAATGGAATGCTCGCTGACCAATCAGGGCTATAGGCTGCCTCAAGCTGCACTCTTCTCGCAAGTCGTCGTAGCGCACCTTTCCCAGCTGGACAGAAGACACAGCACATCCTTCTTGGCAGCGCTCATCGGATCGTGTACAAGTCTACTCCCACTCTCGGAGCCCTCAAGGCCGTATTCGTCCGTGGTGCAAAACAAACACCAGATATTGGCAGATGATAATTTGCGCATCTCCCTTCGACGACGCATCACCATCATCGACCGAGATCTCGGTCCTATCTTGCTAGCGAGGCGGCAGATTGCAAGTACACACTTGGGATCACAGGGTTGAAATCACCGCTGCAGCATCAGCAGCTGATCTGGGATTGGGCCTACGAAGATCTACAGCTCCCCGGTTCGTTCCCCATCAGCAGCAATGTCCAATGACCACTCTGGCTAATACGCCTCGCAGACCCATCTATCCGTCCCTGCGCCCAAGCCCAGGCGACCAGCCCTTCCGTTCCGCTTACACAGTAACCATCCCTGTTCGGCGACCCCCTGCTGTTGGCCCGCCTTTTCAGACCCCCCCCCCCCCCCCCAGCCCCTAGCTACGGCAAGTTCCTAGAGGTCTGACTACGTTCACCCTTCCCCCCCCCTTGGGTGTTAGCGTCCACTTACACGGCGCTAGTCTTCCTCATTCAGGTCAGCTTCCCCATTCCTCTTGTCCCCTGCTTTCGTGCTTGGATGGATCCTTGCCCTCACATTTGCCCACTCCGTCCATTTTTGCTTTTGTCTTTTGCAGTGCTTCTTTTGCATGCCTCTTTTGGCTCTGTGGTCGTGTTGCATTCTGTCAGGTACTTGCCTGTTGTTTTTTTTTAATGAGATCAAAATCCCTCTTTGGTATATGAACGAGCCTTTTGTCCGTGGCCCCTAGCATTTGCATATTTCAGGGCTAGTTGAGCCACCTCTTTTTCCCCGTCACCAGTCACATTCGTCACTGAACTTGACCAGAAGAGGTCACTGGGTAGGTTGACTTGCGAGAGAGGACCCATCACACACCACACCCCACCGAGAGGTGATCTCCCCAATGTCCAATTACCCTTGCATGATTGGCATCTCCCCCTCCAAAGACAACAACATAACAATCTTGCATTAAACGGCCGGATGAGTTTTGAGTTCGGACGGACCCCCTGTCTACCCGCTCCCACTCCCTCTCCACCCTGATCTACCTGCTTTTCCGACGTCGTCATCTGCCGGCTGGACAAGAGTAAAAGCACAGCTTGGGCAGCTGCACACGAGAGAGAGAGCACACATCAAGATACCCACTTATAACTACAGACAGGGACAAGGTACCCTCCACAGCAAGGACATACGGAGTGGAGACGAGCCGGGCGGGTGATGCGCGACCTGCCGTCAGATTCACCTTCTTAGATCTCAGACATCCTCCATTCCTGAATCCATTTCTGGCCCTTACTTTTCATTCTCCAACCTTCCCCAGCAATGAAAGGTCTTGATGGTCCGTTCCCCTGATCCCTTTCCACCGTCAGTCTACACGTACCACAACCCCCCGATCCCCCAAAGACAAGGAAAGCTTCTTGAACTCTTGAGAAACCAAGTGTCTCGTCGCGGTCTTGAATACCATTATCCACAGGCTCTCTCGTTTGATCCTCTTGCTCTCCCTCTTTCTCGCCGGCAACCGACGAACTGCACGCACGAGACCCACTGCATCTGATTGCAAGTACTCTGACACTTCAACCATGCGAACAGGTTCGGGATAGCTGCATCACATCAAATCTCACCCCAAGCATCAAGGATTCAGCGTACCAAGGTAGCGCTTCCGACGGTCACGGCTCATCTTCCGCCAGTCGAACAGCCAGCAAATAAAGTGTTAGTGACTTTCGTGTACGTTCTCTCTGTCTCCTTTTATTAGAGTCATTCCGTTCCTCCTTTTGGGTCCTAACACCAGTGCTAATTGCCTCCACTGCTAGCATCTATCGCAAACTCATCACATCTCCACGCGGCCCCGCGAAATCACCCATCACAATCTACAGTCATCTCAAATCAGTTTGAATGTCGGCCCTCAAGTTCCAACAGCCTGTTTACAAGGTGTACGAGGTAAGTCAGCCTTGAGTCAATACTTATCCGACAGTCCCGCCACCCGCATCTCAGCCTGAAACTCGAGGCTAACACATCCTCTCACCTTAACATAGCCCGGCTATCATCCACAACGGACCATAATAGTCGACGAGCAAATCGACTCTCCGGAGACACTGACGATTCGGCTAGAGGAAGAAGCAGCACGTAACGGTGGGGACCTCGACGGGAATTCCCCGAATGGTCTCCTGCCCATGGCTGCCTACAAGACTCACCTGCAAGGTGTGTGCCTACTATCTATACTACTGCCTATAATCTGTACAAGTGCTAATGCGGCTACGTTTGACTGTAGGGTATGCAGAGTCCACATACCCGCCATACGCGTCACAGCCATTTGCTTCACAACAGACCGGAAATGTCGCCTCCATTAACCAGCTTGCCTTTGCGGCCAATAACACCGTAACAGGTCAATACCTACCTCAGACGGGCTCAAACATCACAGTTCTCTCTTGCCATCCAGGCACTGGAACATACGGCACAAAGGTCGCTCTGAGAGTCTCCAGTCAATACGATATCCTTTCCGGGACCATGGCAACATCACCACCATACGTCTCCATCAGCTTTGGCTCTCAAAGATGCCCAGCGCAAGTCCAGCGAGGATCTCCAGATGCGAACGGCTCCTGCATCTACATCGTCACGGCCGACGCGCCCGAATTTTTGTCAACAGGATGCCCATCGCTCAGCAACGTGCCTCTATCTTTGCTTGTTGAGAGCGCAAACGGCAGTGAAATCGCGCGGGTACCAAATGCCGGCATCTTCTCCTATAACGATGGTCAGGGTGGAGTTGGTAGTATTGGAGGTTCCGGTGCCGGGAGCCCGCCTGACCTGGGTAGCCCCAAAACTCGGTCACCCGCCCACCGAGCAAGCCCACCATCTCACGGCCTGCATCTCCGAACAGATGCCGTCAGCCCAACAACACACCATGGGCTTGAGGGGGATTCGGCTACAACAACCTATGGATTCCCTCCTGGCGTCTCTCCGGCTAGTGCTGTACAAGCACAGACCTACGGCCAGAACAACAACAGCATGATGGGGGCTTACCGCAGCGCGTCCTTCTCTGAGCAGTATTCCCGCACAGGGCCAGTCTTGCGGTCACCCCACGGTACAGGATGGGGCTTTGGCGGACCTATGGAATCGATTCGAAGCCCGGCAACCACCATCCCTCATACTTCCCACACAGGACTGACCCGAACGAGTTTGTCGGGTATCAGCTCATCGTCTAACGCACCGACACTCACAAGAACAAGCACGATTCCTCAGCAAGGAGGCTCTGGTGGACCTGGCGGCGGCGGCGGCAATGGGTATGGATACCCCTTGTATCAGAACAAGGCCACGCTCAACATCGTCGGTGACCTTGGGTCGATGGCGGAGAACTGGACCCAGGAAGAGTTTGAGAACAAGCGGAGGATCGTCATGTTCGACAAGTCGCAACACGGTGCGGTTCTCACCACCAGATTTAAGCCCGTCAACGTGTCGGAGAGGCCTTCGGGCGCCATTTGCATTAGCTGCATCTGGTGGGCTGAGAAGCAGGAGTGCTATGTCACATCTGTTGACACCATCCATTTGCTTGAGCAACTAGTTGCTGCGCCCAACCGATTCTCGGTCGAGGAGAGGAACAGAATCCGAAGGAACCTCGAAGGATTCCGCCCCTTGACGGTCAGCAAACAAAAGCCGGATAGCGAGGAGTTCTTCAAGGTGATCATGCAGTTCGGTAACCCCAAGCCGAGAAACATTGAGAAGGATATCAAGGTCTTCGCGTGGAAGATCTTGGATCAGGCGTTGAAGAAGATCATCTCCAAGTACAGCACTTCCCCATCGGCCCTCAGCATTCCCGCCGCACCACCTGCAAATGGTCCCCTGTACGGCCTGCCACCCACACCAAGCTCAGTCTCCTCTGCCGATCAATCTTCAACAGGCTATATGGGTGCCGGTCACCATCTCGCCGACTCACTGGCAAGTCCACGGCCTCTTGGCGGCGCCTCCTCATGGACGCCGTATGGGACTTCCGGCAGGACCATGTCGCCATCGCTAAAGACCAGCTCCCCCATGTCGGTGCCTGGCCTCCGCATCTCGACCCTTTCGGGCGTGTACGACAACAGAGGATCCACACAAAGCCTTGCATCGCCGTACGGTATGACGAGTTCAACGCAGCATAGCCCCCATTCGCATCATCCCCATGGCAATTATGTACAGTCTGGGGTGTCGGTATCACAGGGGCCGCGCGCATGGGATTCCAGCTATGGTGTGGCCGATAGCTATACCGCCGCGCAAGCCAGCCATACCCATGGCCAGGTTTATGGTGGCGGAGCCTATGGGGACGTACACCGCGCCTAAACCGGTAATCCGATACGATAGCCTTTTCTGCCTAGCGATCAGGAAGCCAAGTGCAAAAGGCATCTCTGGGCGTTTTGTCGGCCAACGGAAGCTAGCGGTCGCCCCCCGTGAGTCATTTGCACAGTGGTCTTGCAGTGGGGTTGCAGCGGGCGATGATACGAAGCAACCTCCATCGCAAGCTTCAAACGACATGGAAATCTTGATATCAAATACCACGTCTACAACCCACCGGAGCGATCTTCAGTCTGGTAATCGCATCTTGCCATCTTCAATCACAAGAATATTGGCTGCCTCAACTACCAGTCCCATGCGGAGTGTTTCTTCCTCTGATACGGCATTCTGGGAGTGGAGTGGGAAATGATCAGCTGGCTGGTGGCATCCACCAATCACGGTGCGACTCGACTCACCCTTTTCGGAGGCCAATGCATCTCGGGGCTATCCCGAGGACATTCTGCATCCTACCTTGCCGATCACACTGGCTTTTCACATTGATATCATTGAATGCAGATGATGGAACTGACGGGGTCGAAACGGACGATTCTACCCTTATGATGATCGCATCAAACCCAGCCAGCAGATGTCGCTTATCTATCCGAATCCCGAGGTGTACCATCGGTCTTGGATTGAGGCATTCCATCTCCAAGCCAAGGTCGTCGTCCCATTTCGAAGTGGTGTGCGAACCATGTCCCCGTGGGTTGGGTGTGTGACATGCACGACATGCTCGGTGCCGTCGCAGGCAACCTGCCTTCTGCACACCTGCTTGCTGCCGGGTATCGAGACTACTGCATGTCCAAGGCGCAAGGCGCAACGGGAAGCAAGCAAGCAAGCTGCTGGGCGCTACGTCGTGCATGATGATATAGAACACTGCGCCTGTCAGAGGGGACTCGCATCGTTTGCTCAATCGCACCACCGAGCCGGAAAGCCGCTTAGCATGGTGAACAACGGCGATGCGCGTACAATTGCACAGAGCAATCGGCGGTGCCGTGTTTGACAGGCTCCTTTACCTAGGTGTGCTGGTGTGGGAACCGGCCCCGGGATGACCGTGTCTGCTGAAGATGATGGGCACAAGATGCACAAGATGTTGTGTTGCGACGATGAGGGTACTACAAGGTTGGGCTGCTCTGTGGTGCGACGCTTACGATGGACGCTTTTCCTTTTTGTACAATTGCTACTGGTTTTCTCTTCATGTTTTGTCATTACATGCTTACGCGGTGGTTATTGGTGAATGGGGGGAGGGAAACCGTGATATACCCTGCTTTGCATCTTGCTCATGGAGATTTTGGATGGTTTACTTTTGTTCTGTTGGTTTTTATCCGGCGCGCGCGGGGAACACGGATATGGTGAGATGGCTTTCCCTTATACGGAGTGGCTATGGTCGGACGGCGGGATCTACTTCGGTGTTTTGGAAGCGGCGTGGCTTGTTTGGATGGAAGTTTGTAATTGAGGCGATCTACCTACATTTTTCATATGATGTGTACTACTCTACAGATTTACTGAGAAGGCAGGCGGTTTTGGTGTTTGGATCTAATTCATGAGATATCTTCCACTTTTGCCTTTGCTTCTGATCGTGAATCGTGAATTGTATGTGCTGGTCATCGGTTTTGCTGGGTCTCTGAGCAGGCTCGCAGGTTCTCCGGAAGCCGATCCGCGTTCCGTGGTGGCATCTCCAGATCGGATCGGTCCCGCCCTTGGCGGACTCCCCGCAGCCCCTGCCGGGCCCGCCGATGGTTGATGCCCGGATCTTTTGCTCCGTTTATCGACAGCATGCCGGGTTTCTTAACGCGGACCCAAGAAAGAAAACATAAAAGAAATCTTCGGACATCAAAACAAGAAAGAGAACAACAAGAAACAAAGGCAAGGACGAAGAAACGGCCAAAATCCTACAGGGGTCCACTCCACAGGCGACTACAGTGGGTGGATCCATGACTTACAACAGGAAGTCCTATCACCCAAGCGCGGCATGCGCCAGCCGCCATCAGTCACAGTAAATTAATCGCAAAGACCACACTTGTTCGACGATAAAGATGTAACACTGGAGCGTACCTAATCTCTTCACCTATCTGGCCTCCTTTGCGCAATCATTAAAGGAGCATATTCAGCCGGACGTCCGTCTTCGGATTCGCGCGGTTTTTTGAATAATGGAGGTCGTCGGGCCACTTCAACAAGCCTAGTGAAGCATACCCTACCGGGAACTAGCTCGCTGGAAAGGCGCTATAACTGTTAGGTATCACAGCGTGCTTGTAACTGATTCCGCAGCGGGCAGTAACTGATACACCAGCGTGCTTTAACCGGTACCGCTTTTGGCCCAGGTATCCGATCTGAGGTTACTCCCTTCGTTTTAAGACCCTAGGGAATGTGGGCGATGATGTACTTTTGCTTGAATTTTGCAGTGCGAATATGAATTGGGTATCTGAGCGTCTACAATTGGAAGTTTTCCCGTCATTTGGGCGGTGGAAAGAATAAGTAACGGAGAACGAAGTGTGCCGGTCACCTACCGGTGCTAACTTTTTGGTCGATATCTAGTTGTACTTTGGGCCTTGGGCCGGATCGCATCACTGATTTCCTGGCTGCCTGCTCTGGGAATACAAAAATAGAGGGGACCATTCACGGTTATGCATCCCGTGCTCGTTCATCAGTGTATAACGATGACAAAATTGCTTAAAGACAAGGAAGAGGGCCATTGATACTTCGATCTCAGAGATCAAGTCTCAATTCCGAGCGCGGAAAGGGTGTCAAACTGGGGAGTGATCTCAATGAGTCTCGCGAACGTTCGTTGCCCTGGATTGTCAATTTCACAACCGTCGACCGGTGACTACTGTCGTATTCTTAACACTAACGCCAACGATGGCAGCCATGATGGCCGAATCTATAAAGAGAACGGTATGATTAGAAGTAAAAGGGAGAAATCGGAGTTGCAGCGATGCGCCCTTGTTGAAATTATCGGCTCAAGCACTCTGCCAGACCTTCCAGGCAACCTTTCATCCCATTATGGGCTTTATTTGAGAATGGAGAACAGATACCACGGTCAGTACGTCTACTAAAGTATTGGTCATGAGTTCTAGGTCAATGCAGATGCGTTTTCAAGCGAGCTCGAGTGGTTTGGAAAGGGTTGCGATGGGTCTTGAACTTGTCCAACTTTAGGTGCTACCATATGCTACCTGAACTGAACTGCTAGAGAACTGGAAAATGAAATGGCATAACTCGTAACACCTGGTGTGCATCTGTAGCTGACAATGCAAGCGGCAAATATCGAAACACGAGAAATGGCTGGAGGAAAAGCATAAGAAAGTGAAGTATACAACAAGCAAAAAGGCCGCCCATATGCGACAAAAGAAATGAAGAGTGCAATGTCCGATATCCAACCCTTGACTCAAACCAAATTCCCAAACAACCCAGACCGAAACCAAAACAGAAAAACTAGAGGAACTTGTCTCCTTTCTCCCCTTCCCATCATTAACCCCTCGCCGAGCCAACGAGACGAGTAACTTAAGAACTGCTCACACTATTCCTCTTCCCCCGCCCCGACATCCCCCAAAGACTCCACGAATCGCTTCGAGTCTTGGTCTTTGGCTTTGGTGGTTGCTCCTGTCCCTTTGCCCCATCCTTCCCTCCGTCCTTTCCATCTCCCTTTCCTCCTGACCCTGACCCTGACCCTGACCCTGACCAGAGTCCCTTCCCAGCAGCCGTTGTCGCAACCGGCGCCGGCGATTCCTGAGTCTGTCCCTGAACTTCCGCAACAGTTGCAACCGGAACATCCTTCTTCCCTTTTGAACCCCTTTTCGCCCCATTTGAATTTGAATTTGCATCGGCAGATGCAGCGGCGAAAGCGGCGAGTGAGGGGTTCGTGGCGACAGCGGGGACAATGGAAACATTGGTGATCTGGGCGTGGGGATTATTTCCCCTCCCATCACTCCCATCTCCAGGACTCTCGATAGGCGCGGATGGGGTCTGTACTTGTGTGTTACTACCAGGCTGGTCAAGAAAAAACTGCTCGTCTTCACCTGGAATCTTGGAGGTGGTAGTGGATGTTGTCGAAGCTGGAAGGGGTTTTGTGACGGCAGACTGTCGGTCTCGGTTCACGGAAGCGGTCGAGGGAGTGCGGGGCTTGGTGGTGCGGCGCTTGGGAGGGATTGTGGGCGGTTGCTCGGAGGCTGCTTCGGTAGAGGCGGGTTCGATATGTTCGGCGGGTTCGGTGGGTAAGGTGGAAGGATCGTTGATGGCGTCGCTATCGGTGCTAACGGGGTTGTTGACCGTGTCCTTGACGGGGCTAGCGACGGAACTGACTGCGTTCAACGCCTTGTTCAGGGCTTCATCAGCGGCGGAAGCAATGGCGGAAGCTTCGTTGGTGATGGCTTCCTTGACGCTTTCAGTGGTGTTGTTCGCTTTGTCCTTGCCGTCTTCGACCTTAGCTCCAACCTCTACTTTGTCGTCCCCCACTGGCTTGTCCTGTACCTCCTCACTGGTACCCTTGACATCAACCTGTCCGCCAGCATCGTTTATCTTCCCATCGCCATCCCCAGGAGCACCACCCCCCTTCCCGGCACTACCACCATTACCATGTGCCTCCTTTCCGTCCTTTCCATCCTTTCCTCCCGCCCCTGGAAACAACCAGCTAGCCGCACTCCAGCTTCCACTACCGCTACCGCTTCCATGGCTCCCCGCAACCTCCGTTCCGCTAACAGCCGACTTCACGGCTTCGGGAATGGCCCTTGGTACTGCAGCCGCGGCAGATGTGGCCGCAGCGACTACCGCCGGGGCAGGTCCATGAGCAGCACTCGTGTTCCTCCTCTTCTTACCAAGCGGGAATCCCCATCCACCAGACTTGCCGGTGCTTGTCTGGCTCTGGCTCAGAGCTTGAATGGCAGCATCGTTGGTGGTAGTTGACGAGGAAGTGGACGGTCGGAGTTCAGGATCGGATTTGACGGAGCTGAGAGCTCGTTGGGTTTGTTGGTCTGGTTCAGCGGCGGCGGCGGAAGACTGAGACTCGGTGGTTGGCTCAGTAGAGGCCAGCTGTGTCTTGGACTGGGCTGCTTCGGGGTTGGGCTGGACGGCGGAAGCGGAAGTGGCGTGAGGGAGCTGTTCGGAGCTCGGCCCTGATGTCGCTGTGGAGAGGCCCATGATACTGGCCTTGCTGGCCTTGGACGTCAGGGTCTTCTTCGCGTCATCCTTCTTGCTCTTGTCCTTGTCGGCGCTCTTGTCCTTATCAGCAGCCTTCTTCTTGTTCTTCCGCACTCCTAGCCATGACCCCCAGCCACCTTCAGAAGGAGTCTGTTGTCCTGGTGGCTTGTCATCTGCCTTGGTTGAGGGAAGAGGAATCTTGGATGGCTTGGACTGGGACTCGGTCGAAGTGGTAGGTTGGGACTCCGGCGTCGACTCGGAGACAGGTTCAGCCGGCTTAGACACCGCATCATGGGCATCAACAAGCGGTGCACCTCCTCCCGGAGTCTCAGGCTCCTCACCAACAAGTTCAACCTCATCCGAAAGCACATCCACCTCACCAGGAACCTCCTGTGCGGGCGTCGAGAACACTTCATTCTCCAATCCTGGAGTCTCACCAACAGTCGTGGCATCGGCCTCAACCGGCCGGTCAGCAGCAAGCTCCTGGACTCCTTCGACAGCACCCACATCAACAGGCAGCGTGGCCGTAGAGTTCTGATACTCCACAGCCGTAACCGCTACCGAGTTGGAAAGGGTATCTGTCACGGAGGCCGTTAGGCTTGGGTTGGCAAAGTTGGTAGTCGAAGCTGATGGGGTGATGTCCTCTGGGATGGTGGGAAGGGTGTCAATGATGGCACCAGTAGGGCTGATGATGTGTGTCTGGAGCTCAATGGGCGGCTCAAGGTCGTAGGCTAGCTGGTCCTGGACAATAGGCGTCTGGTCGACGACGGTTGGTTCCGGTTGGGCCTCAGGTTGGATGTCCTTCGTTTCAGATTGTTCTTCCTCAGTCGTTGGTTGAGCCGCGTGGTGCTCCACCACTGGTTGGGCCTCAGGTTGCACCTCATCCCGTCCCGGTTGGGCGACTTGGGCCACGTCCTCGGTGTTGGTGTTGTCCTTGTCATCCTTGGGCTCATCCTGCTGTGTAACCTCGGGCCGCGCTTGGGCAGCGGCAGCCTCTGGTGCAGCCTCACTTTCCCGCAGTTGCGGTTGGGTCTCAGGCTCTAGTTCCACGACAGGAGCACCACCACCACTAGCAATCTTTGAGCTGCTCTTCTTCTTCTTGGTGGTCTTCTTTTTCTTCGGCGAGCTGGCGGGCTCCGTGGGCGCATCCGATTGGCCCTCAAGCGCCAATGGCTCCGGGCTCGTTTCAGGCTCAGGCTTCTGCTCGGACTTCGGGGCAGGAGCCAGTGCCTGATCCAAGCTCAGCGGCTCGTCCTTGGGCTGGTTTGCCTGCTTGCTGGAACCCCAGGGCCAAAAGATCTTGTAAGCCGGTTGCGGCGGGGATTGCGGTGGTGATTGCAGAGAGGAGCGGATGTCCGGGCTGGAAGGGCTGGAAGTCGGTGGTGGAAGGATTCCGGTAGGCTCGGCTGAGAGTTTGGAGTCTTTGCGGTCTCTGGTCGTCTTCTTTGTTGGCTTTGCGGGACCGGGGCGTGAGAGAACTTCGTGGGGTGTCATCTCTTGGGGTGTTTCCCGGGGTGTTTCGGCTGGTGTTTCCGCCGCCGGAGTTGCGGTCTCTGGCTGGACTGGAGCTGTGGACTCTTCAGCGGGCTTGACGATCTTCTTCTTTGTCTTGCGCTTCTTCTTTGGAGACTTGGGGCTGGTGGTAAGCTCATCGATGGGAGTCTGCTCCCCAGGTGTCTGTCCCTCACTCACTGGTTGGACAGGAGTCTGCGGTCGCTCCTTCATGCTCTTGTGCACCCGCTTAGCCTCGTCGAACGCTGGCATCTGAGTCTTTGGTGTCTCAGAATCGTGAGGCCCCTGTTGTGCCTGATCAGACTCTCGTGTAAGCTCGTCTTCAAACGCAGTGTTCTTCTTCGCAGCCTCAGGCAAATGAACTCCTCCGGAAACGATCTCAACAGGTGCCGCCAGAACTCCCGTACTGCCCAATTGCCCCTTATTTTCCTCTGAAGTTGAAAATGTCAATGCTTTGTTCCAATCCTTGCCTTCATCATAAGACGGTGTCCAGTTCCAAATACCTTTTACAGGTTTGTCCTTGGTTGCCTCAAGCGAGGGAGGCTCGGGTGACGCAATGTCTCGGGCGGAGATCTCGGAGGGTATTGCGTCCGAAGAGGCGACGGACATGACGGGCGAGAGAGTTGCCGATGCTCGCTTCTTGGCTTCGGCCAGCTTGGCCTTCTTTTTGAGGTTTTTCTTGCGGTTCTTGCTGGGGCTGCTAGGGCTGGCGGTTACGGAGGCAGGGGAGTCTTCGGCGTAGGACTCAGAGATGAGACCGTTCTGGGGGGTACGAAGGCCTTCTGGTGGTGTCTGGACGCTCTCCCGCGGTTGGGGAGTGACGGGGCGTTCGAGCTCCTTTTGCGTAGAGGTGTAGACGAGACCCGCCATGGATGTGCTGATGGTCTCGGTGGGTGTGCTGAATGCCTCTTCCTCCTTGGTTTCCGGCTCCGGCTCCTTGATCTCAGGTTCCTTCTGCTCAACCTGCGACTCCAACTCTTTGTGTTCTGGTTCCTGCTCTTGTGCGATCTCCGGCTCCGTGTGCTCAATGTGCTCAACGTGTGGCTGTTCATGGTGTTCCACCTCCTTCTGCCCATGTGTAACTGGTGTGCCCTGCTCGTCATCCTGTTCTCCCTCCGCCTTGTCTGCCGGAATATCATCATCAACAACCGCATCCAATGGAATCATGACTGGCTCCTCTACCTCCGGCTCCGGCTCCAGTATCGATTGCCTGTCCGGCTCGTGGTGCGGATCCCTCTCAATGGAGAAATCGGGAGAGAATTTGGGAGAGAGTTCTACAGCTCCGTCGGTAGGCAGTTCATTGTATTCAGCAGGCTGCAACCCGAGCGCGGCTTCCAACGAAGGAGAAGTGGCAGGGGGCACCCACTGGTCCGCTTCGAGCTCTTTGACTTCGTCTTGTTCATGGGACTCGTGTCTGGGAGACTCGGATCGAGGGGGAGGGGTAACTGGTCGGTAGATGGTGTGCTCGTGTTGCTGGACGGGAGCGGCAGTGGTAGGGGCCGCAGAAGAGTCATTGAAGTCAACGTGCTTTGTCTCGGCGGTGATGGAGAATGTCTCCTTCGTGATTTCGACTTCGGCTGGTTGGGGAAGGGGCTCTTCGAGGCCAAGACTCTCGACTTGTGTTGTCACTCCTGTCGCGAAGTTGTCTGCTGTCTCGTCGATATCGTGTTTCTTAGTGGAGCTCATCTCTTCATAAACCTCCAACAAGCCCCTCATGAACTTCCTAGCCAAAACCATCCCCTGTGTCGTTTCCTGTTGTCCCTGTGTTTCATCCTCCTCCTGAGCCCTCAACACCCTCCCAGGGTCTTGAAAAGCCTTCCTTGCCCAACCCTTGACAAACTCGTCCAGCCATTGGTCCTCGCCCTCGGTCGGTTGTTGTTCCAAAACCCCAATAACAGTAAAAGCATCCAGTCGCCCTCCCAATTCGAGCATTTCCTTCTTGGCCAGTTGCTCCAACCCGCGGAGTTCATACTTTTTCGCAGCTCCATACACCTCTACCGACGTTCGGAAGCGGCTCACAGTCAGTTGGCGTTCCGGGATCACCGGCCATCCAGTATACCGGAGGGTGTGGTATTTGTCTGGTGAGTACAGATATTGGACCAAGACATGACCAGCTTGGGGGGAGATGTCGGCGAAGTTAATGACGTATCCCGAGGCCCCGGGAGATAGGGGATTGGGTGCAGGGTTGGGTTGCTGAGAAGAGAAGTAGGAAGCGGTCCTGGAGAGGGATCTGGGACCTTGGGAAGGACTCAAAACCGGGGAGGTAATAGGGGAGGCGACGGAGTTGGTGATGCAGAGGAGAGCGAGGAGGGAGTGTTGTTCAAGAAAGGCGCGGTGAACGAGGAGAGGAGAGCCCGTTGAGAACTGGAGGGCTACGAGAGCGGTTGTGAAGGGTCTGGTTGACATGGGAGTTAGCATGATGTGATCTTGATGGAGACGAAGTGAGGATGGAAGAGGGAATGGAGCAATCATACGAAATCTCAAAGCCATCCTGACTGTCTTGCGTAATGCCGTTTGAAAGCTTTCCAGAAGCCTTCGGGTCATGCTGCTGACCCCACGGGCGAACTGTGCTCGCCATGTTGATGGTGAAACGGGGTATCTGATTCCGGTGAAAGTGTTGTCCAGCGAAGTGACTGAAGAGGACTGGCCCCTCAAGATAAAAAAAAAAAAGATGCAGTAGGGTCCGGTACCCAGCAAAAGGGAACAGGTCTTGATGATGCTGGGAGTGGGGACTGAAGACGGAAAGAAACCCAGACAGAAAGCGAGGAAGAGCGAGACTCGTCGACAGTTTTATTCACCCTCCATATCGTGCCCCTTCCCAGTCATCTTTCCCAATGTTTGTTCCGACTGTGATGGCCAGCCGCATGCGCTGCGCTGTCTCCAGTCTCAATCACACCAAATGATAACCACTCAACCCACGAGATCGGTTTCGGAAACATGGCATGCCATCCCTGACACTTCTGATATGGACGCACTGCATCGATACCCAACAATCCCGCGCTTGCGTCGTCGCGCGGTTTGGTCCATCGACGCCCTACCCAGAAGGCCCGGAATGCCGTGATCCCTCGATATCCCCTCAGACCTGGGCGGCCAGTCAGCCCCAAGTGGGATGATTCGACTGCGGGGTGCCAACACAACGTCAACAAGCAGGGTGCCGCATCCACCAATCAGACCCTGCAGAAGCACAATGCCGCACGACGCAGCTTCATTGGCGTGCAGTAGACTACGGCGAGTACGGAGACTACGTGCAGCGTTTCCCCGCGCCAACCCATGATCGTCACCATTGTCATCTTGAATCCTTCAACCATTAACCGGGCTAATGCATTCTCTCAATCGCTTGCTTCTCATGCTCTCAACCATGTTTTGCGTTGTGATGTCAGGTGAGAAGCCGACAGGCCTTTTTTGTCGGATTGTCTCTCACAGGGGGTCCATGAGGATCCATATGAGGTGCATATCGAGGGTTGGGTCTCGGGTGCTTGTCCCTGCTTCGCACGTTATCTCCCGGAGTTTTCGCAAAGCATGATCAAGGTAATCGTGAAAATCAGGGTCTCTAACCCTCGATAGCGTGTGCGATGTAAACAAACCAGAGTTTGGTTATCTCTGATCTGCAAATACCGCAAACACATGATTTCGAGGGATCCATAGCTCAGCCCACGAGGAGGAATTTCTCCTCTTTTTCCCAGCTATCGTCGTCTTGTCATCGGACAATCCTACAGCCGATCCTGATCTGGTTTGAGATTTCCCATCGGCAACCATCTTCTCAGTATGATGTTCGTTCCTGTTCGAAGAAGGTGTCTTGTTCTCGCCAACTATCCACCACCCTGAGAAGCTATTTGCTGCTTCAACGTTGTTCGTCGTGTACGCAGCATGGCATGGGCTTGCTAACTACTCATCGAAGCCCTCGCGGTCGAGACGTTATTGGCACCAAGGGTTGGTATATCGTTCGAGGAATTGCGCATGGACGTCGATGAAGCAATCGATACCCCTGAGTTGGCTCCTTGTGGTCATGCTTATCTGGGTGGTGATCCCTTGTTCGTGGTATCTTGGAGGAAATGGGATGAAGTTTTTGAGTGTCCCCCTAGCGTTCGCGGTGCTCCTGACCAGAGTTTGCTTGACGTCGGCTTCGACGGCAGTCGCCTGCCTTGTTTTGTGCTTGTGTTCTCGAAGTGTCGCCCGCAGTCCTGGGGCACGGTGTCCTTGTCCCTCGTCGGTGTACTTGTTCACGTGGAGACGGTGGTCAGACAAGGCGGGTAGCGCTTGGCTCGATTGTCGTCTTCAACGCTTTACACTGTTGACAGAGTCTCTTGTGACTTCGTTATGGGGTTGTCGAGTAGTGGTTCTTCGAGAGTGTATGAAGCAGTGGATTCCTTGTCCCTTGGTCAACTCGCTTGTGTCGAAAAGCTCTGGCAGAGAACTCGGCGTCGGCGGTGTTCCTCACAGTAGTCTTCGAATAGCGGAGGCAAAAGGTAGATCTTTTACGCAGGTGTCGTGTAGTCGGTTGCGTAGTGGGCTTGCTCGTTGATTGTCATCGCTTGTTTCTCTCGTGTGATGTGCCCTCGGTCGTGGTAGGGTGTACATCGTGTTGTGGGATGTGTTTTTCTTCATCTCGAATGTGAAGACAAGTGTCAGAGTGGCCTGTGTAGTCGGACCCGACCCGAGTAGTCCGCGTGCAAAATTGCCGAGAGTCACATCGACCTCAACACGAAGAAGAAGAGGAAAGAGCGACACTCGGCATATCCACAGCATTTCTTCACCTGGCCGCCTCCTTCCACATGGCAAAAAGACCGTCATTTTTCCAAGAAGCTCGGAAGGCGCTTCTTTTCCCCCTTCCTTCCTCGAGCGAGGAGGAAATAGTCTCTGTCCAAGCCAGAAAACGCAAAAAGAGAAGGACCCGACCCAGGAACCGAACTGCGGACCTGGACCAGTGGGTTAGCCTCGAACGATACCGGCCTCACTTGTGACCAGAACGGCAACCAGCTGAGTCATAGGCAACTCTCCTCCACCTCGGCCACTAGCCGGATGAGCCCCCCATCTTGCGATATAGAGGTGTCTCGACCTAATACATATAGTGCCTTCGAGGGGTGTTCCTGCTTGCCGGTGGTCCGTGGGATGATGGCCGTGAATCATGGGCATTGTCATCGGGTTCTCGAGGCAGTGTGCTGCTCGATGGCATGGGCAAGGCCTCTTGACTATTTGACTCAGTCATCTCTTGGTGTTCAGAGGCTGGTTCCTTCCTCGTGGTGCTGTGTCTCCTTCACGTCCCATCCCTTGGTGATGAAGTTGGGAGGCGCACCCCATTCCCTTTCAGGTCGTACCTGCCTTCGGAGCGGGCCGCGCTTGCAACCATCACGTACTGCAATGCGCAAGCACGATCGCAGTAGTACCTGCATCCGAACATCTGCAGTTCATCCTTTTTGATCTTGGTGTTGTCACCCCTCCACCACGAATCTCTTTGCCCTTCAAGATGTGTTGGCGTGACTGGTGTACCGCGCAACAACCATCAAGGGTCGCAATTTCTTCTTGTTGCTGCCCTTCAAACCAACGTCTAGTCTTTGATGGCCGCTCCACGACACGAAGCTTTGGTAGGTCCCATACCATGTTCAATCAGAAGCAGTCTCCTTCGAGGAAACACCCATTGCAATCGAGACTTGATCTTTGCGAGGACTATTCTACTCTTCCTACCTTACTCATCTTGTCAACTGAGTTGTGGAAGGTTTGTTCGGTTGTCACCTTTCGCACCAGCCTCCTTGAGTTCTCGGAGATTTGTTTGGTTTATTACCTGCTTGAACATTTCGCTGACGCATCTCTGATGGAAACCAGACCGCCTCGGGCCCCAAGTGTTGAAACAGACTACCGTCTCAGCAGTCGATCCACACATGGACCTCAGTCATGTATATATATATCGAGGGTCTCCCTCTCATCATTCACCTACTCTCCCTTTGCTCTTCAGTCAGTCAATCAAGGAATTCTCTTGCCGATCCTCTGCCCCAAATTCCCTGTGCACACTCATGTGCTCCAACATCAAGTTATGTGACAGAGCGATCGAACTTTACATCTTCATCCAAAGATCTCTCCTTCGAATGCCATGAACCCAGCGATATCACGCTCTTCAGACTTTACCCGCACTTGAAACCCACACCAGAGCAACCGGATTCAGAACTGCCCTTACCTCAACGATCCAAGTTCGTCCAAAACGGCATGCGATATGCGGACTGCGGAGGTATACCTGGGATGACATGCTTTCACACCCCGTAGCACCCTTGCGGTGCCTGGCGTTCCTGGGCGGAGCTACGGGAGATTAGCCGGTGGGGAGGAGGCCCGCTCCCGGTGCTCAGTTCTCCTGACTTCATCACCCTGGAACAACCCACCTAAAGTCATCGCGACTGACGCATTGAAGGGCATGGGAATGATGAAAGAACAATATGTCTCGCAGATCTTATGGATAGGATGTCTCGTTGATCAACATGATCCTCTAGTCCCTTGGATAGATCTGTCAATCCGATTCGCGATGTTGATCGCAACGTGGAAGAACATCAACATCTTCCGCTTCGGCTTCATATGTGATTCCTTCTGGAACCAACACTTACCTCTAGTCTATTTTGACGCACAAAGATTGTCTCCCATTCCTGTCTAGGGCTTACTACCACTTCTCAACTCCCGATAGGCCGGCAGTTGAAAGTTGATGAGACAGGAACGAGAGACCTACTAAGGTACCGTTGGGTACCAGCTGGCCGGGAACGCCTGGTACTAAGGGAGTTTGATTGATTGGAGTCAAGAGAGCGGAAGGGCTAACAAGTCGGCCTTTCTGGTTCGCCCTCCTTCTCAGGAGAATTGAGGTTGTGAACTTGGTGGATGTTGACGTCGTGGAATTGACAACCCAATCCCAAACTCAACCTCCAAATGACGACGAATCAGCAACCGGGATCACCACCAAAGTACAGTCCAATGCTGGTTTGTTTGTTAGCTTGGTACTCCTAGTATACAGGACGACATCCATCCCGAATTGTCCTAAACCTTACAAAGACAAAATGAATAGTTAGGTACGGTTTAGAAAGCTATTAAAAATATTTAACATGAGATATTAAATTTAGAAAAAGTATATTCAAGGTGAGATTATGCTTTTATTATGGTACGAAACGGATCAATTGGATATAAAAACGCCTAGGGAAGTTGACCCGAGGTCTCGAGCTAACAAACAAACCATTATTGGACTGTAAAACAAACTGTATTCCGGGTACCTTTCTCGTTTGATCTTCCCCATGTCAATATGGAAACTGATTGGTTGCATTGCTTCCCTTCCATCCATGACCCGAAAGGCGATTCCCGTTCCTCAGCTGAGTGGCTTGATGGACGAATGCACCACTTATGGTGCCACCCCTCCTTTTCAATGACCGGCTGAACAAACAAGACATTTTTGACACCATCACTAAACGGGAACCAACGACAAAGGGGGATGAAACGCACTAACTGTCACTTGGGGAAAGTAGCACGATACCAATTTGGAGGAAACGATGAGAGGCCGAGGAAGAAGCACCCAAGGAGAAGAGTGAACCAAGCTTTTACGTGGCTGGATCCAAACGGCTTGTTCCCTTTCGTTGCAGCATCTCTGCCCTGGAAGGCATTCGTCATCCCACTGCGGAAAAGAGAAAAGCTTTTCTGTTGACGAGATTACGGTACTAGCCGGGCAGAGCCAGTCTGTAAAATTGCTTTTCCTAGGAGGATGCCAAGTGGTGCCAACAACATTCTAAAAGATGCCTATGGAGTCGGTTAACAATGACAGCCTAGGCTAAACTCGACGGACTTGACAACCGGTTCCTGACCCAGCTCCTCGGTTCGTCGTATGGACCCATATGAAGAGATTCCAAGAACTTGGCAGGTGAAAAGCTTTCGGTCCACAGGCGAGAAACCAGACAAGGGACAACAAGTGGAAGCGAATGCAAGACGGCTCCAGATTCCGGATTCCTCGTGGCAGCGGCAGGGGAGAGACCGGTCAGGCCGGGGCCGGGGCCGGGGCCATTGTTCGGATCATTCGATTGGTTGACAGCCCCCGGGTCGGACGAGCACACGTGCAGTATCTGCATCAATAGTGTTGAAAAACTGCGGTTGGAAGGAGGAAAAGGAGATGACCACAAGGGTCTGGAAAGGCTTTCTGTTGGACCAGCGGATATTGAAACAGTCCCGAATAAGAATGGAAGCTGCTACCTAATGCAGTACTGCCGCTTAGCGGTGCTCGGGCCACGCACTGGGGCAACTGTAACGCCGTTACATCGGCTCTGTGTTAGTGGCTCCAGAACCCCCAGCGAAATTCCCCAGCCGCACAACACTTGCAGTAGCCGAGCCGAGGACACAGACATGGAATTTTTCTTTCGACATGAATCTCTCCAACCTCTTTCGACGGCACTCAGTGCCACTCGGAAATAACTACCCGGCCCGTACAACCACACTTTTGTCATAACTCCACGCGGCCTTTTCCTCCTTCGACGGCACGACCCATGCCACCAACACCCTCCCACTCTTCCGCTCTCGCTACCCGGCAAAGAACCTCTCGACGGCGGGATATTGTCCCTCGACTTTGGAGGGTTATATACTCGAGTGGTATATACGCGGCGCGGCCGGTGACCAAGAGCAACCAAGTGCACCAACCAGCCGCACAATGTCACTCTCGTCGACACAAATGATGCGGAGTACCTTAATTACCACTTCGACCTCTGGGGACGAGGTTCCATCGCCATCATGCCGTAGCACCACCCAAGGGCGACATGAGATGTAACGCTAGGGCAGAGAGTGGGAATGTTACCTTGTTTGGTTGAATCCGCCGAGAGCACCACGGCCCCGGGATGTCAAGAGGGGAACGGCAGAGAAAGAAAGACGGGGAAAAGTACTTATGGCGATGATCCCCCAGGTTGATCAGCGGGTTCCTTGTCTTTTCCAGAGTAGGGCAATTCCACTCAATTGTCAGCCATCTCCAACATGGCAATCCCTTCGCTCCGCCGGGCTCTGCTTCTGGCAGCTGCCGCCGCTTTGCCCTTCTCCGAGCTTGTTGCTGGTCAGACGATTCAGACAGAGGATGGTGTTGTTTTGGGTGCGTCTTCCACATCTCTTCCTACTGGTGCCCATGACTAACACAAAACAGAGGCCAACGAAAAGACCGTTGCCCCCGCCGTGGAAGTTGTCGCTGACTCAAACGCCCCTGAGGCCTTCGTCCTGACCGACCATGTCATTGCCAACCTCACCGACCTCAACCTCTCCAACATTACCCTTTTCGCTTTCCCCGAGGAAGATGGCACCACCGAGGTCCAGAAGCGCACTCTTCTTGCCGGCTCCGGCTGCAAGACCGCACCCGGCGATTTCCTCTGGCCCAACCGCCTCACATGGAAGGTCTTTGACCTCTTGACTGGTGGCGCCCTCATCGAGACCGTCCCCATCGGCGCCGTTTGCTACCCCAACTCGGGTGTCTACAACGCCGCCAAGTGCCAGGCCATCATCGCCAACTGGACCTCTTCCGACCTGCACGCCGCCGATCCCACCTCCATCATGTCCCCCATGTTCCAGGGCGAGACCTGCATGCCCCAGAACGGTAACTCGTCTACCTGCACGGTTGGCGGATTCCCCGTTTATGCTGTCAAGGCCACCAACGTTGCTCAGATCCAGCTCGCTGTCAACTTTGCCAGGAACTTGAACTTGAGGTTGGTGGTCAAGAACACTGGACACGATTTCCTCGGAAAGAGCACCGGTTACGGTGCCCTGTCGATCTGGACCCACAACCTCAAGAAGCTTGAGTACGTCAAGTCCATCAAGACTCCTTCCTACACCGGCCCCGCCTTCAAGATCGGCGCCGGTATCCAGGTTCATGAGCTCTACGAGGCCGCTGAGAAGTACGGCGTCACTGCTATAGGCGGCGATTGCCACGGTGTCGGTGTTGCCGGAGGCTTTACCGCCGGTGGTGGTCACTCCCCCATGTCCTCCATCGCCGGTCTTGGGTCTGACCAGGTCCTCTCCATCGACGTCGTCCTCCCCAACGGCCGCTTCGTCACCGCCGACGAGACCCACAACACCGACCTCTTCTGGGCCCTTCGCGGTGGTGGCGGTGCCACCTTCGGCGTCGTGACCGGTATGACCGTCAAAGTCTGGCCCAAGACCAACGTCTCCGGCATGACCTTCACCGTCGTTTCCGGCAACAACTCTGCTCTCCCCAACGACGTCTTCTGGGAGGGCATGTATGCCTACTGGCGCCGATTTCCCGAGTACGCCAAGGTCGGCACCCAGGGTTACTCGCAGATCTTCCCGTCCCCTCTCACTGGAGGGTTCACCTTCCTGATGGTTCCCTTCTGGGTTCCCGGCATGAAGCTTGCCGATTTCAAGGCTCTCGTCCAACCCTTGCTCGACGAGTGGACCAAGATCGGGTTCAACGCCGGGTTCGTCGACGGCCCCCCCAAGTTCTTCGAGTACGATAACTACTACGACGCCTGGGCCGCCAACTTCCCTCCCGAGGCCGTCGGGACCACCTCCATCCGCACCGCCTCCCGTCTCTTCCCCGCCAAGAACTGGGAAGATGAAGAGACGCTCATCGGCATGATGAACGCCGTTCGCTCTGTTGTTGAGGACGGATCCGCCCTTATCCAGTATAACTTCCAGGTCAAGGCGCCCGCCGGTACCCCCGATTCCGCTGCCAACTCGCACTGGCGCGATGCGTTGTGGTTCGGTATTTTCGGTACCGCGTGGGATGTCAGCCTCAATGCTGCAGGTGTGGAGACGATCAACAGGAAGATTACCGAGGATTGGATGGGTAGATTGAGGGTTTATGGTCCTGGTGGATATCTCAATGAGGGAGATGTGATGGAGCCTGGATTTGGGGAGGCATATTTCGGAAGCAATTATGAGAGGTTGGTGCAGATTAAGAAGGAGGTGGATCCCACGGGCTTGTTTTGGGCGCCGACGGCTGTTGGGTCGGAAGAGTGGGAGGTACAGGGGCAGGAGGAGTGGTTGACGCTGCAGACGGGGAAGTTGTGTAAGAAGGCTGCTTGTTAGAGGGCCTGGGGATTATGATGACTGATGGGTGGGATGTCATCTTTGCATAGCGTAGCTATTTGTAACTTTAACAATAATTGTACATATTTCTGATGCCATTCTCAACCTCATCGCCTTCTCCGCGAGTTCTGCCGGCGTTGACAATGACGACTGCGCAACATGTCTTAAAGAACCATACCCTCGAATTGCACTTGGAACACAAAATGGCCATGAACATCTCCCCAATCCTCCAACAGGGGCCCGAAATGACATCCCGGCAATAAAACCCATTCTCGGGAGCGGGGCCGTCTTGGCCGTTTCCCGTCCGGGACGTTTCAGTGGAGCTGCGGAGAAGGTGCCGATTTCCGCTCCCCGGGCCGTGGTGGGGTCAGGGTCCCAGAGTCCCGCGCGGATGTTCACTGTGGGTTGGTGGAGCTGTAGCGGGCGGGCTCAAGCGGGGTCCTTGATGCAATTGGTGCGTCGATACTAACATTTTACGAGTCGATACATACAGTCTTCGGGTGGCGATTTTCAGATGATTTCGAGTAATAACTCTTCGAGATATCAAAGGCTGTAATGAAAAAGGAGCCATGATAATTGCATCAAAGGTGTCAGTATGGCCATTGTTGCTGACATGCATGGGCGAAAGCTAGCCAGACTCGTCACCGTCGTCAACCCCGGCCTGTTAAGACACTGTAACCTCGGCCCACCGCCCCGGCGCAAAACTCTGAATGCCGACCGACGGCCCAACGTCACTTCAACTTCATCGAGGTGGTGACTAAGACGACGCCCACCAAACACCGTATCTTGACTAGAATATAGCGGCGGTGAGCGATATCGACATCTAACATCGGCATCATACAACCATCCAATGCTGTACCACAACGTATTCGACCGTCGCGAATAAGCTTAGCAATAAGCTCAACTTTGTCCCACTTCGAGGATCACGCAAAGAAAATCGCCAAGACTAATTCCCACATTCCGCTTGGCGCATTCATTCCAGCATCCTATTCGACGCATCGCGAATCATTGTCCACTGACGAGTAGTCAGTAGTTGATCGGACACGGACGACGCCCTCTCGTCGATCATTTCATCATTGGACATTTGGTGCAAAGTAGCGCAAGACACTACACTACGTATCCACCAGACCCGACGCCGCCCCAACGGACTGGGTCGACGCTTGACACTTGACGGTTGCCGGGCAGACGGGTTTGATCTCACTTGTAGGGTCCAGACACAGACGTCAGACGGTCCCTCCTTTCTTTGATATCTCGGCGCTCGCTCCTATCACAACCACCACGACGACAACACCTTGCTTTACTCTTGACAACATCAACCGAACATCGAACAAGCCGCCATTGAGCCGGACCTAGACTACACCACCTTCAACGCCCTCATTTCCATTACCGGCTTACCTCACCTCACCCACATTGAACTCACCGAGTCACCAACACCGGCCGACCTCACACATCTCAACCGAATGGGCTCACCACCACCCACCAGCCCTCACGATGAGGGGCACGCCGCATCTCGCGCCAGCCCCGGGCTGGCTGCCCGTCTGCGAGCATATTTCCGCCCCGGAACCACATCCTCCCCCCTCGAACGCACCCTCCTCCTCAAAATCGACTTCTTCATCCTAACCTTCTGCTGCCTCTCCTATTTCCTCAACTACCTCGACCGCACCGCCTTATCAAACGCCTACGTCTCCGGCATGAAAGAATCCCTTTCGTTTCGCGGGAACCAGCTCAACCAGATAAACACTTGCTTCACCATCGGTTACGTGCTCGGTCAAATCCCTTCCAATATATCCCTTCACTACATCGCTCCCAGGATATTTTTTCCCGGTATGATGGTTTTGTGGGCTGGACTTACCATGGTTACCGCCGCTGCTAGACATCCGGGGGATATCATGGCAATAAGGTTTTTTCAAGGTGTGGCGGAAAGTACGACCTTTGTGGGGACGCATTATATTTTGGGGAGTTGGTACACGGAGCAGGAACTTGGAAAAAGGAGCGGGGTGTTTACGGCGAGCGGGCTGGCGGGAACGATGATTGGGGGGTTTGTGCAGACTGGGATTCATGGGGGGATGGATGGGTTGAGGGGGTTGAGCGGGTGGAGGTGGTTGTTCATCATTGACGGGATCATAACTCTCCCCGTTGCGATATACGGGTTCCTGTTGTTTCCCGATACGCCGAAGACGACGAGGGCGCCGTACTTGTCGAAGGAGGAGAGGGAGCTGGCGGTGGCGAGGATGGAGAAGCAGGCTGAGCCGGAGGTGGGGAGATCGTCGGATGAGACGCTCGTCCCGGAGGTCTCGCCGTCCCGGTCCGCCTCCGGCCCTGAAGCATCGGGCTCGAAGCCCGTCGACGACAAGCCCACCTCGCAATCACGTCCCGAGCCATCAGCCTTCACCTCCGCCTCCGACACCCACCCCGCAACCAACCCCTCCTCCAACCCCGATCCCCATCACCATCTGCACCACCACCCCTCCTCCACCTCCAACCGTCCCCCAACAGCAAAAACCGAATCCTCCCTCTCCCCCACCTACCCCTTCTCCCTCCCCTTCCTCCGCTCCTTGTTCTCCTCCTATCACTTCCCCTCCTTCATCCTCCTCTGGATCCTCGCCGGGGAAACTGAATCCTTCTCCTCCAACGCTCTCTTATCTCTCTACCTGAAATCCCATCCCTCCAACCCTCTTCCCTCCCCTTCCCCCTCTTCCCCATCTAACTCCTCCCCCTCCCCGTCCCCGGCACCGAAATATACAGTAGCACAACTAAACAACTACCCAACCGGCGTCCCAGCCGTCGGTATCGTCTCCACTCTCTTCTTCGCCTTCATCACCGATCTCTACCCCCGCCACCGCTCCATGGTCGGTTATTTTATTGGTATCATCGGGATCATAACCCCTGCTCTCATCCTGGCAGCCGAGAAGGGACACTTCGGTGATCCAGCTGGCAGCAAAGCAACGGGCGTGGTAATGGCCATGTATTACCTAGCCGGCTCTGTATACGCCTGTCAAGCGACGTTCTTCGCGTGGGCGAACGACGCACTGACGAGGGATGGGAAGGAGGCGGTTTTCAGGGGAGTAGTCCTGGCGGGCATGAATATGGGGAATAATGCTGTTAATGCGTGGTGGAGTATTGTATTTTATGGCGCGGGGATGGCGCCTTGGTTTGAGAGGGGTATGTGGGCTATGATTGGGACGAGTATTGCGTTGGCGGTTTGGACGGCGTTCTTGTCGGTTATGGAAAGGAGGTCGAGGAGGAGGAGGGAGCTGGAGTTGAAGGAGAGGGAAGAGACGCGGAGGATACGAGGAGAAGATGCTGCTGTTGGACCATCAACGAGGAATGAGAAAGGGAAGAGGGTTGATGATGTATGAAGATATGCTTGATGTTGGGTTGTACATACCTGGCCTTCTGGAGGGCATTCGCGATCTCTCGCGAGGCTCTCAATACATGCAGCTTTGTTCATTTTACGATAGTACTTGGATACTCTTTCATAGATGCGAGGAAGAGCAGAAATGTCACGTCTCACAGGTATGGAAGTGATGCGAATGTGGAAATCAAAGCAACATGAGTGAGTTGGTGATGTTCATTTGTATTTAATCGTCAGAACGCCCAATAAACCGGTCCCATCTCGAGACCCCGTCTGTCGGATGATAGGTAATAACCGGTCATCGATGGCATGACACGTCTCGATAAACAGCCAATGACCCTTGTGGACGTCCTCCAGTACCAACCACAACGCCTTCAGCTCCGTTGTTACCGCCGTATATGCTCGGTCGTTCCATGTTGATGTTCGATGTCCGGCAAGATCGAGCGGAGAAGCGTGCTTGGAGCAAGACATGCCGAACTAAGCATGCTTGCTGCACCAGAGCGTTTAGTGCTACCGAAACGTCCAGTGGTTAGTTCATGGTCATTTGAAGACCCAGTTGTTCCAACTCTCCAGCCACGCGGCAGGAGGAGGGCGCGCAAAGAAGCCGCGGGAAAGGGCGGGCAGGAAACACGGTGAAGAGGACGAGCAGGAGAGGGGCAGAAGAATGACGGCAAGAGGTCGAAGCGAAGAGAAAGACAACTTACGGAGCAAGAGCTGCATCCGCAGCCGGAGCAGTTGCCGGAGCAGCCGCTGCAAGAGGTGCACGAGCTGTTGAGGAACGAGAAGTGTTAGCTGGTTGTGGCGGCGAGCGGCCGAAAGGCCAAGCGAGGCGGCGAGGCGAGGCGATGGTCCAAGGTGGAAGGGAGGAGGTGGGAGGGAGAAGAAGTACTTACCAAGGAGACATCTTGACTGTCGTTTGTTCTTCGTAGATCTGGGGTTCTTGGTGGTTTTGTTGCGGTAGAAAATCTCGAAGACGCAAAAGTTTGTTCGAAAACAGGTTGATGGAGAAGAGAAGAGGGGAAGAATTTAGGTTCTCGAGAGCAGGAGGAGGGGGGTTCTTATACCCTCCTCTGGCAGCGGCAGAGAAGACCAGAAACTTCTGGCAATTTGCTCATCTGACTTCTGAGTTTGCAAGCTGCTGCCTTGGAGGCAGCAAGTTGCGACGAGTGGTTGAGATCGAGATCGAGGCGGGCGTGGCTTCCCCGTTTGGTCTGACTGCTGGGATGGAGTGAAATGCGCTGAGGGGTCCGCGGTCCACGGATTCTGCGCTATCGTCGACTTCCTACCTAGCTACCCTACACCTGGGAGTCTTGCTTTGTGAGTTAGCAGTGATGGGCGAAGTCGGCCGAGATCGGTAAAGGTATAGTAGTAGCTTTCCTGTCGTCTGCGTCAACTCCCTCTGTCGTGCGATGTGACTGCTGGAGACTGGAGAGTACCCCTGGTGAAGGAAGGCAGGGAGGGTGTCGAACGGATAACGGCGGCAGACGACGACTCACTGAGTCGAGTCTAAATGGCGGTCGTTCTTGCCTTATTTGCTTTGTAGGGACGAGTTATGGGGGGCGAGAGGGGGGAGGCAACTGCATGTCTCTATCTCGAGGAAGACGGTGGGCACCAGTGGCATCATCTGGACTACAGATGGAAACGATCATGGGGTAAAAGAGTGGGAAGACGCGGTTGAGAACTTCTCGATTATGAAGGCATTCATTTTTGAATTAGGGCAAGAAAAGGATGGAGTTTAGAACGATCGACGAGGAAGGGTCAGGACTAGAGCCAAAGATGGGAGCGCGTCGGCCAGCGGACTAAGACCGTGCAACCGGCGAGCAGAAGTGCAAACAACAACTAAAGCTGCCCGCCGATCTCACCAGGAGTTTGCTCTTATACTACCTCTATTGAATACCTCTATCATAGACCATAATCCCTTCCCGAGTCAGACGAAACAGGATATCCAGATGACGAAAGGCAGGCAGCATCACACGCCCATGAATCGATACCCCATCAAATCCAGCATCGCATTTCAACATCGCGCCGCTGACCATGATCCCGGTGGCAGCGAAGGCAGTTACAATCCGTCAAGCTTCATATATGGTTGGTCCAAGCTTATTTATCATCAACCAATCAAGGTCCGCTGGCTCAATGGCAGAGCGTCTGACTACGAATCAGGAGGTTCCAGGTTCGACCCCTGGGTGGATCGATTCTTTTTTGCGAATTTTTCACTATTTGGCTGGGGAGTGGGATCTTGAACATCACCAGCTGTACTGTGCCTTTTCCTCTATACTTTTAAAAATGAAGGATCAGTTTTTTGCCGGGTGGTGACATGTTGACTCAATTGATACTACGAAGAGTGGTGCCGGGATGTTATTCGCTGTTGCACGAGATGGAGAGAGATGCGTATCTTAAAGTCTAGTAGGTGAACATGTTGAATCTTTTTTTAGAGTGGAACTCCCAATTGCAACAGGCTGTTGATCACTTATTCTCTTCTTCTGCCGTGCCTTTTCGTATACTCTCCGTAGATATGAACCGTGTATGCCGTTGATGACACTTCTCCGCGATACCTTTCCTGGCAATACCGAAGAGGGACATGTGATGCGGGTTCACGGTGCATCAGGAGAGAGAAAGTTGGGTATTACTTGTTACAATTAAGCTACCCTTAACTATCAACCTTGACAAGATGGCAACGTTGTCACCCGAAAGGTATTACGACTATGTACTGTGTGCCATTTTCCGTCTCTGTTCCTTCATTCATGACGTAGCCGATCCCTTCCCATTTTGCTTCCATCATGTATTGATCCGTAACGCCGAACTTGCAAGCAAAAAAAAAAAAAAAAACCAAATGCAAATGCCGAGGGGGTATCCATCTATGCACCAAGCCAACCACAGATCCCTTGAACAAGATATAACTCGCTTGCTCGAAAACAATCAACAGTCATGACAACATCTTCTCCCGATCGCGGTGACCTCTTGGTGTTGTGACCTCGTGGCTTAAGCCCACTTGCCAAGCAGCGCCATGACGAAGCAGCCAGCAAACAGGCAAGCCAGCATGAAGCTGATGCGGATCCTATCGCGAGTGCGGTTGGGGTTGAAGAGGAAGTCTCTGGCGAGGAGCTCCACGAGGCCGGTGTACAGGAGGATACCAGCCGAGATGGAGTCCAGGACACCCGAGACCATGGAGGCAGTGAACCCGGTACTCTCATAGGTCGTGGCCAAACCCAGACCAATAGCAAGAGCGATCGGAGTGGTTAAGCCATAGGCGACGCACAAAGCCCAGGGCATCCAGCTAAGGCGCTTCGGGAACGGGATCGAGGACAGACGGGCGCCGATACCCAGACCCTCGAAGGCCTGGTGAAAGACGACGACGGGGTAGAGGGTGGAAAACTCCTCGCCGACGACGCCGAGGTTCAAGCCGATGATGACCGAGTGGAAGAGGACACCGAACTCGAGGATGAGGAAAGCCGCGATCTGCTCGCGGAAGATACGCTCGGAGGCGGGCGACTCGCCGGTGAGGAAGGCATGTGACTCGATATCAATGGTATCCTTGCTGTTATCATGGGATGAGTCGGTGGTAGGGGAGACAGCAGTAGCAGCGCGAGCGGGGACCTGGGCGTCCTGATCACCGGAGTGGAGGAACTGGTGACCGGCATGGGCGTCGTGGCCAGTGGTGGACTGGTTGCGGGGAGAGTTGTGGCAGTCGTCGTGAGACTCACTGGTGTGGCCGTCATCGGTGGAGTTGGCGCCATCAGTGCTGTGGCCGGGGCAGGTGGTGATGACTTTCTCCACGTTCACATCGGCCTGGTCAGACTCGTACTTCTTCTCTACGTACCATTCGGCGCCGAAGTCCAAGAGGAAGATCAGCATGACCGAGGTCATGGCGATGGCAGGAGGCCAGGAGTAGGAATCCCAGCCCTTGCTCATACCGACGCAAGAGGCAGGGCCGATCTCCTCGTAGGCGGGGTCGAGGAGGTGAATGAAAGCGGTGGCAATGATGACACCGGCACCGAAGTAGCGGGCAAAGAGGTAGACGTAGCGCGGGATGCGCAGACGGGGAACGCGCGTGGCCAAAACAGGAAAAAAGGTGGTGAGCGACGAGGTGGCCAAGATGACGAACAAGGCCGAGATACGGAGGCCGACACGACCATTGTAGTCGTTCGGGGACGAGTTGAGGTAGCAGACCACGGCCTTGGGATCCGCAGTGTCCAGGTCGACACTGTGAGGATTGAAGGGCACATAGTCCGAGGCGGTGTCGACAGCGGAAGACATATTTGTCGATAACACTATGATACTCGTCAGATGGCGTTGACGAGGAGGAGGACGATGAGGTTTTAGGAAGAGGAGGAGGAGGAGGAGGAGGAGGAGGAGGAGGGGGAGGAGGAGGAGGAGGAGGAGAGAACGTTGAAAGAAAGTAATGATGCGTTGAGGTGAAGATACAAGGTAACGCAGAACGTGAACAGTACTGCGTCGACCTGACTGCACAACGGGAGGGGCCGAAGTGGGGGGACTTTGTCCGACGCGCGAAGTCGGAAGGAGTGAGTGGATGATGGATGAACGACGTACCTGAGCGACGTGGCACTTGTTGTCTCAGTACTATTGTGGAGTAGACTAGTAGAATCTGGCTTCTCTTGATCGTCGCGCTGGAGCTTGTTGCTGGCAACTTGAAGTTCGCAGACCAGCTGTTGGTGGGGGAAAGGAAGAAGTTGGGATTGCTTCCAGAAAAAAAGAATTTATGGGATTTTATACGCAGCAGGTCTGCAGGTAGAATCAGAAAACCAGATTCCAGAAGGCGTCCTGTCGTCCGAACTGCAATCAGCCGCCTGCGTGGACTGTGTATTGTGGACTGATGGCACAAGAACGAAATGGAGTGACGGTAACAGGTGGTAACCTGAACTTTAGTATTTACCAGCGAAGGGAAGCGAAGGTAAATATCTGCGACCGGGACCGAAAATTGGAAGATGGAGTGATGGCAGAATTTTCCAGGCCATGGCCCGCGGGGTTCTCAAGGTATTATTAGGGCGCTATCTCCGCTGCTAGCTCGTGTTTCTGTTTGGATCGGCTGGGATGTTATCATGTTTTGAGGACCTTGATGGCCAAAAGGGCCGTGACTGGGCTGCTGATACCACCTCTTTCCCTCACCTTGACCTTGTTGGTTGGCCAGCTTTCTTGTTGGAGGAAAGGAAGGAGCACCAACGGACCGCATTGCCTGCACCTCTGGCATATTTCCGTCACTCCCACCACCTTCCATTCTGTCAACACGGTATGCGGCTCCGGGGTCTTCGACTTAACAGTTCGGAGGTGGACTTGATGTGAAGTGGATCGTCGTCCATCGGCCATCACCTCTGCCGTCAATCCCGAGTACGAAGTAACCTCTCGTTCACTCGGCCACAAAACACGCGTTTCTGGGAAGGGGATCGTCAAAAGTATATAACGCGGTGAAGGAATGGTCCAGTCTCCAGGGACACTCATTGCGATGTCGAACCGGCGCATTTGTGCCTTTTAAAAGCTCCTTTCTTTCGTAAAGATTGTGATGCACTTTCGTACCCCAAGAGGTTGGCCGTAGAGGTTCTCATTTGTGGTCTGTGCGTCGTAAGCATGACGCATGCATGACCTGTCTTGCGGGTTAAAGCTTGACTTGTGGAAACACCCAACAGCTGGTCATTTGTCAAATCACTGACTGGCCGCTAGTAAAGAGTCGGATCGCAGTCCAAGTGGATTTCGTGATGGTCAAGCTTTTTGTCAAGCTTTTCTTCCGCGCAGGAACTGGGTGACGGATGAGGTCTCCACTGATGTTGCGGGGAACTCTTTCTCTGCTTCCGACCGTTTGGGGTTTTGGAGGTTGGAGGTTGTGACTTGTGAGACGAGGGACAAAGAAGGCATCCAGATTGTACTCGCGCTTCGCAAGCAAGGTACAATCTTCCGAACCAGCTATGGTTTTGCCGTTGTGATGATGGAATCTGTTCGATACCTCGTGATTTTCGATCTCGAATCTTAATGCTATCTGCTGTTGGATAGACCAACCGCTCGACGTCAGTGATGGAAGCGTTTGTCGCGGGAAAGCAACCAATTGGAGACAGCAGGGCCCTGATTACTAAGGAAACAGGGGCCCAGTGACCCCAGGACCGTCTGAGACCAAGATTCATCTTATCTCATCAGGGTCTAGCCCTGAAATGTCTTCGTTGACTTTGGACGACTTGTGGTTCTCGGCCGTCATTGAAATGGCGGCTGGTGGTCCCTTCATTCTGAGAGCATGTATTCATCCGAGACATCAGCCTCTGCGTAACCCCTCAACAGCTTCCCAGCTTTCGCTGACTTTCCAAGCGTGCGGATTGTACCTTGGAAACACACGGCAGACACAGAGCAGCGTTGCTACCTAGCTTACGACAAAAGTTTCACACAAGATGTAACCAACTCAGCGCACTTACCGAGCCTCGGTGAGGTGACGAGACACAACAACGGACGTTAAATCCTTAATGGAAAGTAACACGGCGACACGATAACTCCATTTGTGCGGCGGAGGAAGTCCTCTCTGTTTACCCTGCACCTGGGAAAAAGAAAATCAGATTGTCTCATCTTGGTGACCACAACCTTGCTTATATCACCTTGTTATTTCCGGCGTTACCTCGCTTCTCTCCAGATCGCATTGCAGCATACAGAATACCGTTAGCCGCGCCGTGACTTTCACTGCTCACTCTCGAGGTGCACAATAACCGACCGATTTACGCCGGTCCGCGCCTGTCCGTGCCGGGCAATTTACGCCGGCTTATGGGTAGGACACCGGAGAGGTACTTGGGTCCGGGCCGGAAACGGACGGGAGGACGGACGAACAACCCACGGACCACGGTGAGCTTGTTCCCCCGGATTGCCATGTGCGGTCACGAGAACCAAAGCAGTGGAAAAAGTAACCTTCCTCGCGGGCAAACACCTCTTGTGTAGCGAGGTGACGATGGTACGCCGCAAACACTTACCTAGGTGAGGCGGCCCGTGTCACGGAACTTTGTGCTTTTTTCTGGAAGCTTGGGAGTGTTCTGTTGATCACCTCGCGAGTAGGCCTTTGAGGCGAGCAGAGGAACTGAGTCCATCAGGCCTGCCGCCTATTGAACGATTGATGGAAACTGCGTGGTATATCGGCCGACTTTGTGCGCCCTGCGTAACTGGCACTTGGTGTGCAGTGGAGAGGTAATGTCAACCAGTTAGCACTAACAGCTGGACATTGTCAAATTGAGGTATTCTGTTAGTGCAACCGTCTGCACTCTACACACCTCGTTTCACCAGCACCTGTGGGGGCAGCTTTGGTCATAAACCGACCCCAACGTTTGATCAGAGAAGAACATCGAGGTTGAACATCAGGGTTTGCTCACAAAAAATAATCGGTCGTTCTTTGGCCCGATACGACGGCCAAAGGCGCATCCTATATGCCTGGCACCTCCAACTATCAAAACGCCATGTCCAGCCATGTCCGACCATGTTAGCGCCACAGTCCAACAACATCGGAAATACTCAATCTGCACTGCGCTCTCTGCACCGAACTTTCCTGATTCCGTCCCAACGACGCGCGGGTTTGTAAATCGGGAACAGGTTTGATCGCTTGTTTGCCTCTCCAGAAGCAACAACATTCACGGCAAGACAAGACCGAAAGAAGTCGGACGAAATCTGAGTTGCAAACCGAGGAAGTTTGACGTCTTCCGACCGAGCATTGTTGCGCGGGCGTGATCTTCTCAAGAAATGGGCGCCGATGATGGTCATATAACTTGATGATAACGCCAAGGGAAACCGCTTTTGCTTTCTCCAATTGCTGTCTTCCGTGACCTCCCACGAGAACTAAAGCGACGAAAAGGGGGCAGACGTTACCTCGAACCGCTCAAACTATCCAAATCCTGTACAAAGTAGCGACACAGCTTCCTCTTTTTATCGAGGGTAAAAAACAAGCATTGACGGCGGGGGTGGCCAGGGATGGGGTCCGTGTGGTCGCAATCGTCCCGGGTGCGAGATTCGGGTTAAGCACCGTTGGTTTGATGGCACGCCAGGCGGACATGCTGGACATGGTTTAAGGGACACGGTAGCGCTGATGTAGCGCTGATGGCGAACATGTGATGTGAATCAGGGGGGTCAATCTTAGGGTGTTGTTCTTTGTGCTGCTGCTGTGGAAGATGTGAAATGTAATGGATTGATGGATTGTGGACGAGAATAGCGTATAAGAAGGGCGGTGAGATGGTAGCATATATAGGTAGGTAATGTGATGATATTGTTGAGATCCGTTCGAGGAATAAGAAAAAGAGATATTGAACCTTGGAGGCAAGAAAGGGCAAGGCCGAGACCGATGGCGATATCAGACACTGTTATGGAAGCAGTCATCAAAGTCTGCCTTGGAAATGACAATAAGATGAGGGGTATCAAACTATCAAAGGCCCCCTTTCACACTCAAGGACCAGATATCATGACAACAGGCACAGCAGGGGAATGTGTGGGAGAAGGGTAACCGTTGAGATCATTGTTTTTCTTTCGTCTTTATGTTTCTGTGATTGCGTCGTCACTTTTCTGAACAAGGACAAGGCCCTGAAACTTCGGCACTTCTCAGGCACAGGTTTAGCGGTGTGGAGGCGGTGGATTTCGGTGGATTTCGGTGGATGTTCGTCCGGTGATATCTGGTGAGACTGGTGGAGTGAAAGAAGCTCATTGTTTCCTTCCTCTTTCAGTGATAATTGTTAGCGCTTTGGGGCAGTAGACGCTGTAAACTCAGGCGCCAAAATGGACCCCTCGTCCCTGCCCTGTCCGTAGGTACCTGTCTCAATTGCAAGCATGTCCCTGCAGACAGCCCAGATACCCCCAATTTCCCTAACAATTACCCCGGAAAAGGAAGGACCTCCGAAGGACAATAGAGAAGGGAGGAATCCCCTCTTTTCGTTCTCCTTTCACCTTTGTTTCCTGTTTCAATGTTGCAAAAACTAAACATGTCGCGTATCAGCACATCACCCACCCATCGTTGGCATGAACCTGATCGACAGTTGGCAACGGTTGATAGCCCAACATCATAACCGCAAGCAGGATTTCAAGCAGCAAACATTGTGCTGATCCGGACACTGCAACCGCAACAGGGATGCTCATTGAAAACAGTCTCCCCATTCAATACAACGTTCGCTACGGTCAATACGACCCAAACATCCGACTTCATTTCGTTTCCCCCCTTGTTTACTTCCAAATGGCCTAGTCTACTATGCTGTACCTGGATCCTCCCTCCCCCGGATATCGGAACCCCGGCATGCCCCCCCGGCACTTTCTCGGTACCCGCACCTAGGTAATGTACCATTCCTCGTCGAGAATGTCTCACTTGACCCGACCGGGCTGTTCGTCTAATATCTGGTCACCTGCGATACAGCACGACATGTCACGATAGTCGACGATACTCGAGGGCAACCATTGCATCTATGGCACACATCATCACCCACGCTTGTACAACTCCACCAACACTCCCCGGCGAGACATGCTCCCTTGTCTATACAAAGAGCAAACAAAAAGCCATCGGAGCGCCCAACAGAAAGCCACCAGGGCCACATCACCAGGGACATAACCAGGGTTGTCATCAACGAGGAAGTGACTTTCGGATACTACGCGCCGCAGACGCCACTAGGCCACCACCGACTTCTTTTGTCTTGTACGCCAACCGTGCGGCACTTGAAACCCCTTGCTCCCTTTCGGGCTGCAACCAGGATCCGGACAAGCACATACAAATCCACCCTGGACGGACAAAAAGACAGAAGAAACCAAGTCACCCCCACCGAGTCGAGGAGACCGAGAAAAACCTGCGCCAGATCTTTGACACCTTGACTAGACATGAAACTATCCTCTGCATAGGGAAACAGACGGGATCATGTCCCAATCAACAATGTGGACCGACGATGTCGATGCAGACCCGGACTCGGACCTCTCCTCGAGCGAGTGTAACGTCGACTACAGGAACGACAGGGACCAAATTCAGCAGGACCATCACTACCCACAGACACAGTCACAGACATTTCTTGCCGCACCCCGCTCCACGAATCCCATACTGTCGAGATCAGCCTCCCTAGGCCATGCCCATACAACTGACGGCCATGCCACCTCCCAACCGAGTCCCAACTTCTCACACCGACTCTCCCGGATCCCATACCATCACCACGATGTTCCTGAACTGTTGACCAGTCGAGACGACAGGAGCGTCACCGCCAGTCCTTCAACACCCACACCCATCACGCCTACTTATAATGGGTTTCAGTTCGACGACATTTTCCACCCCTTGTCAACCCCTTACCGTTCTCGCCTCGGTTCAACCACGTCCAGCTACGGACAGAGGACACCTAGTTTGCGCCCGGTATCGAACATGTCGAATCGCTTTCCTGACGCCGATGCCATCTCCATCACACATAGTCCAAATCTAGGAACAGCCGATACAGTATCCAGTTTATCTAGCTTCGAGACCCCAAAAGTCCAACCCGGTCGCGCACACATGCGGTCGATATCCATTGGCGGGCCAATGTTGAAGATGGACGGGTCTCCGGGGAAGCAGTCGTTGTCGTCAACCACCAGTGGGTCGTCGGAGGAGAGGAATCGAAATGCAAAGAATACATCGCGTCGAATGGGCGGGTTACTTGCACGCATATGGCCTGGATCGTCGAGCGAGAGGAGAAATGCGCCAGCGGACCACAAGCGGTCTTTAACGCCACACAAGCTAGAACGACCGAAACTTGAGAATGTCCCATTACCAAGCGCCGAACCATTTGGGCCATCATCGTTATCATCACACACCAGCAGATCGGAATACGGGTCGCCGTCAGCGTCGCACTCGCTTGATGTCCAGACGCGGGGAAGCTCAGCAGGGAAAGACGGCGACAGCGCGTTTGGCGTCGACTTGAAAGAGAGTATCAGAATTGCACCGTCAAAGATTCGAATATCCCACCGAGGGAAAAGCACGTCCTACCGATTGTTTCCTTTGTCAGTGTACAAATGCTGCGAATTCATCCGCAACTCGGGTATGTCTCTTGCATCTCTGCTCAACCGCTCCCGTGGCACATCACCACTAACCCTCAGTTCCCCTCCAGGATGCACCGACCCATCACTTTTTGCCTCCACCGGCAACTCGCACAATGTTGCCCATCTCAAAAACATCTTCAACACCGGCCCGTTCTACGGCGATGACTTTGACTTCAACTCCCTAGGCCCCGAAGGCGACCCTTACACGCCCTACGACGCAGCCCGCCTAATCCTCATCTACCTTCGGGAGTTACCTAAACCACTGGTCTCGCAGTCTGTGCTCAAAAGCTGGATCATGCTCGCCAGACAAGAAGGGGCAATAGAACCAGCAGCTCCAAAGCTAGAAGACATGGGCTTCGACTTCTGGACAGAAGCCCTCAACCGACTCTCGTTACACAACCGAAACCTCGTCAAACACCTCCTCGACCTCTTCGCCGAGATGCTACTACGAAGCCGAGCAACAGCCAACATGCTCGCCGAAGCCCAAGGAAAAAGGGGAGAAGTGTTGGGACAACAAGGTCAGGGGCAGGGGGTGGTGCACGAAGTAGACGCTCGCCGGCTAGCTTCCGAGCTGTCGAGCAGTATGTTTCACACGGATAATATGAAGCTGGGGAAGAAGACGGCGGCACATCCGACGCTTGCACTGGCGTTTTTAATCAAGAAGAGAGGGGATTATGCGGCGAGTATTGGGAAGGCGGCGACGGCGCCGGGACGGGCCAGGAGGGCGTCAGAGCTGTTCTTGCCGAGCACGAAGGAGATTATGGAGTGGAAGGGGGGGCAGAGTTATTCGTAATGATAACCCCGTTTCCCCTTCTGCCGTTACCACCACAGAACCAGCCACATTCTCTGTCGTCACTGTTCTACCACCGTCGCAGAGGAAAAGACAGGAGTGGTTGACGCATATATACCTGGGACTGGAGCTTGGAAACGAAGGATGAAGCTGGAGATTCGACATCAGACATGTCACATGTGTAGAAGAGGAGGAACAGGCCCCCCTGAGGCTGGAGCGCCGTCGAGGCGAATATTTCCTTGTTGTTTGCAGTTTGCGGTTCGAGATCAGATATTTGGACATTGGAAACAAGGGGCAAGCAACGCGATGTGTCAGAGATACCCCCAATTTGATTTTCGATTTTCCTTTGTTAATCTGTTCTTGGCTTGGAGGCGAGTACTTCTAAGCCTTGTTTCTTGATCTTCCGTGTTTATGATTCGTTGTCATCGGCTTACTCCTTGGCTTCCGAGCGTCTGGATGCGGCTAACCAAAGGACAGGTCTTAATTGCTTTATCTCCGCCACCACTCGATCACCCGTCACTAACTGGAGGTGCACCTGAATATTCTTTTCGGACTTCCATAAACAGCTGTGCGGACGCCGGAGTAAAGAGCACATTGCCTCAAACTTGTTCGATGCACGCTGTTCATTGGTCAATGCCAACGTACCAGACTTCAATAGCCAGCAGTCTTCTGCAGCTGATTTTTCCCCGGCATCGTAATGCACCTCTCCAGCATACCAGGCCTGAGGCTTGCAACCATTACACCACCCATTCTTCCGGCCTCGCCAGCCTTACTAGTCTACCACGAGCACTAAGTATGTAGAGGATAAACTCGATTAACTCGTAAACCGCAGATTCTTGTTAATAAGAGAGGCGTGCCAAAGATGAAGCACAGGAAGGCAAGCGCATTCCATCGGACTGGTTCCTCATATGCAACGTTGGCATATCCAGTCCATACTTACCTATGCATGCCACTTTCTCTTACCAGAACTGCACGTCGGACAAGCTCACCACCATCCATGGACAAATTTCTTATGATCGAGTTTCCGAGGCGTACCACCGAAGGGGTTAAACCCTCTTATACGCATGACACACGAATCGTAAAACTTCTTAGGTTGACAGAATGACAGTTGACACGCTTTTGTCTGGTAAGTTTCAATGTTTTGACGTTTCCATCATTGCGCTCGGGGTCTTTAAAGATTTTGCGACGCATTTGAGTATAAGTGTTCGTTGTTTCATATTGTCATCGGTATCGGCGTCGGCGTCGGCGTCGCTACCGTCTTTGCTTATCGGGATCGTCATTATTATCATCCGTCTCATTCTTCTCCGTCGTCTCCTTTTCTCTTTTCCTTCTTGTCTTGTCGTTTTTTTTTTTTTTTTTTTTTTTTTTTTTTTTTTTTTTTTTTTTTTTTTTTCCTTTTCCTCTCCGTTTCTTCTTCTTCTTCTTCTTCTTCTTCTTCTTCTTTTCCCCTTTATGGCATCCTCTCCTTTTGTCCTCCTTCCTTTCTTGCGCCTTCCTACGCTAGACTTCTTCCCCCCCCCTTCTTCTCTTTCATGTACGGGCTCGTGTGCGCTCATGAACTACATACACCCTCAAGTGGACGACTAGGTATCTTATGAGTCCCAGTGAATCAGGTTTCCTCTGGCTGGTAAAACTACCTTACCGTATGATACTTTACCAATCTGACCGTTCCAGCTGCTATGACCTGCTAAATGCCGTCAGATATGTCAGGCCTCCCATTTCAGTCAGAGTGTAAAGAGGGAGAATCACGCAAGAGAAGCTCATACACTACAACATTGACCACCGCTGTAAGTTGCCTGCGTGTCCATACAATAAAGGTGCACAGCGCCGAGCTTGTCGGCGTCAGCTACCCTTATCCTCGGCCGCAGCACATAGGTACTGCTCTGCCAACTCTATGTGCCTGGAGCTTGAACAGAAATTTTCCTGCAACCTCTCATTCGCCAATTCCCTAAAATTTTTTAAGTTTTTTTTCACAACGGGAATCAAGGCCACCGAAGCGGGCATCAAGGTTTCAAGCACGTCCAGTCGTCCGGCTCGAACATGGCCAGCAGCCATTTATTACCAACCCACGTGTTTGATGTTCCTATGCTCCATGTTCAGGCTTGCAATAGTCGGCACCATCATAATCCTCGCCACATCCAAACGAGTCATCACATGCTCTGGAAGGCAAGCAAGCCGTATTCCGTCATCTCATGTAGGGAAAAGGTTTGACTGTGCCCGTAGGCAAGCGGGTGTAGTGTATGATACTAGATCTCCAGGACTGGAATCTCTTAACGTCCTCGAGTTTCCTCCGGGGCTTCCTGCAGAAGTCCGGCGTCGGCCCGGTCCCCCCCCCTCTTTGCCCGCTCGCCCTGCTCCTGCTTGTTGTGCTCATCGTGCTCATTCTATTTGGTCCGGCCTCTGGTGGTTGCATCTACTGTCTGTCATAGCTTTTTCTGAGAACCTTGCTGGCTGCTTTGTCGCATCGAACTGATCGAAGTCATGACGCATCGGCCCTTCGCTTCCCGGTGTTTTTCGCATTTGTGCACCTATTTCCCTGTCATCTTTCCCGGTCATCCTGTATCTGCACTCCGAAAAAGCTGGTTCCCGTTGCTGGTTCACAGATATTCTTGCCGATATTACTGTCCGATGCCACCTCATCCTCCGTATCTCCAACACACGGTCTCGGCATACCCTCTGGCCGCAACCAAACGACTGATCACTTATCAGACGGCATATCTAGCCGGATCCAGCCAATATTAGCGATCCGTTTGTTCTACTGAGGGGTAGGATAGGATGTCGACTGCGGGGAAGCTGGAGGGGCACGGGATGGTGTTTCAGCTTACGCCATTGTTGATAGCCACAGATAGCCATTCGCCGAATCGGATTGTGTTTGTAGTGTACCAACATCTAGGCTCCATGCTACTGGACTGGCGAACTGAATTAAGGCCTTGACCAAGCTGCCGGGCACGCAAAGAACTCACAACACCACAGTCCCAACCGAGAGATAGCAGATGAATTTATGCGAGCAGTTGCGTGAATTTGCCTTAAGAATTCCCATGACGCCCGCTCTCTGCGTTGCATCGGTGTACATCGACATCACTCTTTGTTCCCTACGTGTTCTGTCCAAGAACAACACCATTTTCTTCCCGACATCGTTCTTCAACCTCTCTCCTCTATAAAGAACAGCCACCTCGAGGTTAACCAGAGTCTCAACCATGGCACATCTCACCAGCACACCCGATAGCCCCTACGCAATGCCATCCCTCCAAGCAGCCATCGATCCTTTGCCTGTCAACGGCAGCGAGCCGGAGAATGGCAAGCCAAAAAATGGCAGGCCCGATCAGAAACGAGAGTCGTGAGTCAGACGCCATCAAACCCCACAAAAACACCAAGCTAACCTCCCACGCCAGCAGTGCCTGCAGTGCCAACAACCTCCCCACCAACCTCTACCCCGGCATCACCACCTCCAACCATCCCAACCTCAACGAGTTTGCCTCCTCCCACCTCATCAACTTCGGCACCACCTTCCTCCCCAACCTGATCATCTCTGCGTCCCACCTCTCCCTCTTTACCGCCCCCTCCCCCGGCTCCTCTTCACCGTATGGCCGAGCCATAACAGACTGGACCTCCGGCCAAATGTCTTCCCTCCTCGGGCACTCCCACCCGGAAGTCGTTTCCGTCATCGCCTCCCACGCTTCCTCCCTCGACCACCTCTTCTCCGGCATGCTCTCACCTCCAGTTTTGAACTTGGCGAAACGGTTGACAAGTGTCCTGCCAGAGGGACTGGATAGAGCCATGTTCTTGTCCACGGGAGGAGAGTCGAACGAGGCGGCGATCAAAATGGCCAAGACATACACCGGGAAGTTTGAGGTTGTGGGGTTGGGAGCGAGTTGGCACGGGGTTACGGCGCAGGCGAGTAGTGTGCAGTATCATGCTGGGCGGAGGGTGGGGTGGCCAATGATACCGGGAGGGTTGATGTTGCCGAGTCCGAATGCTTATCGGTGTCACGAGGGTTTCAGGAGGAGGAAGGAAAAGGGTGATAGGAATTCGAATGGGCCAAAGGGCGGAGGTGGGGGGTGGAAGCAAGGACCTGGTGTGGAAGGGGAGGAAAATGGAAAGGAAACCCAAGGAGAAGACGAAGACGAATGGGAATACGACTGGGAAGCAGAAATGCTCTACGGCTGGCGACTAATCGACCAACAATCATGCGGCTCACTGGCAGCCGTCATCGTTGAGCCAATCCAGTCCTCCGGCGGTATGCACGTCCTTCCGCCCGGCTACCTGCGCAAGCTCAAAACAGAATGCGAGAAGCGTGGCATGCTCCTCATCGTTGACGAAGCCCAAACCGGCATTGGTCGCACGGGGGAAATGATCGCCGTCAACCACGACGGCGTGGTCCCGGATATTTTGACCTTGTCAAAAACTCTCGGAAACGGCCTGCCATTGTCAGCGGTTGTTACGAGCCATGCCATCGCCGACGTTTGTGCGGAAAGGGACTTCCTCTTTTATACCACGCACGTTAACGATCCCTTGCCTGCCGCGGTCGGGGACAAAGTGTTGGAGATCGTTGTTCGGGATGACTTGATCTCGCACGCTCGACAGATGGGGGAGATCTTGCACTCCGGGCTCAACCACCTCAAAAAGCGGTATGCATGCATCGGCGATGTTCGAGGTCGAGGATTGATGGCCGGGGTGGAGATTGTCGAGGATCGGAGAACGGGGAAGGAACCCGGACTGGAACTGGCGAAGAAGATCGGGCATCGTGCGTATGAACTTGGGCTGTGGTGTAATCTGGGTACTCACCCCAGCTTTGGGGGGACGTTCAGGATTGCGCCGCCTATCACAGTCAATGAGGAAGAGGTTAGGGAGGGACTGGCGGTGTTGGAGGAGGCGTTCAGAGGGGTCGAGGGGACGTTGCCGCTGTATTGACAGGTGGCAGGTGGGTACCTAGATAGCAATGGATTTTGCGTTGGGTTCGTGTGACTGTTGACCAGCGCGCATCGTCTTTTCACGCTTTTGGAACGGACGCCCTAGCTCCCGGGACCGGCGGTGGCAGTGCCAGTCTGTTGCCCTTGTCAGGTCTCTCCCATGATCTCCAGGGGCCGTGGGGAGAGCTCAGCGAGAACGTTGAATGGGGAGGTCATTACCATGGAATAGTTGGCTGGGGATACCTGTCGGTTGGGGGTGGGCGGGAGGAAATGCAAAAAGGGCTGTGGACTGGAAGCAATTTGGAAGCAATTCTGCTGAACTGACAGGATCAAGAGACCGATATACCACGATACGAAGCATTCGTCCGCTGCCCGGCCTGAGACCTCGAGATGGTCAGGACTGTCCGATGACGATTACCGAACCGGTTGCTGAATCATACGGAGGTGGTGGTCGAATGAGGCGACCACGTGTTGGTGCAAGTGTTGGTTGATTGATTGAAGAGAGAGAAAATTGGTAAGGGGAGGATTGGAAGGAGGGAAGAGCCCGACTTATACGCAGTACACAGGCACGACAGGTGGCTGTGTGGGGACCGTGGTATTCACTGTTTGTGCCAAGGGAGCCAATCACGGCCTGGTTATGGCTTCAATGCCCATGACGATGGCCGATGGGAGGTCAAAAAAGCTGTGGATGTCCGGGTTGGAGGAGGCACTTGGAGGTATGCAAGGCAGGTTTCCTTTGTTATACGGGCGGAGTGATAGGGCTTGATCATCGTCAGGGCTGATTTGGAGCAGGACAAGCTATCTGTCTTGATCGATCGAGGAGGGGAAGGAAGTCCGTCGAAGCTGCCAAGCTCGGTCTTGTACATTTTGGCAAAAGGTTTGTCAATTCCTTCCTTCATCTCTTCCAATTACACCCAGCGAACATGACAGACACGTGTTCCTGCCTCCATTCTAACATTCACCCTCAGGCCCAATGTTCGCCAAGTGAAAGGCATGAGTCTGACGGCACTTCTAGCCCAGACCACAGGTACGAAGGCCTTCTCGTTCGTCAACGACGTTGATGCATTTAAATGGAATTCGTGGTTCAAGTTGCTGTTGGCTCTTTGTCATTCTCGTCAACTTCCACCTCACTACAACCAGGCCTCAGGTGCTTGCCAAATAAACATTGCACATTGCACTCTCCGTATCATCGTGGTCGACTGCATGACCACACATCATCACTCATCAGTCGTTGTCTTTGAACCCGAGATCGAGGATCACCATCTACATGTTATGGGTGATGTAGCATCAACCAGATTTCTTGTAATGAAATTGAATCAATGCATTTACTATCACAAACTTTTGCATTGGTCCAATTCGACGTCAGTCGGTCTTATGTTGTAGACATCATCATTAGATATCAGATGATGATACAAGGCCGGTAATGTCAGAGTTACAGCGTCGTCAATCAGCGTTGCCGACAATTTATAATCAGGGTGATCTGTTTTATGCAGAACATACAGTGAGTCCTCGACCAATTCGAGTTGCCGTTGGTGTTTAGAGGTAACCTAAATGACGGTTGTCGGGGATTGGCGGGAAGGAAGCGACCTGGTCGGCATCATAATTCGGCACACCATGGTACAACACAATCTGTCCAATCCTTGGGTCGGTTAGGATTGTCTGGCGGGTCGACGCTCTGTTGATGTTGATCTCCTTGCTCGGGCACGTTAGGAACTCCGGGCATCAAGTGATGTCCAATCTGCTGGAGCAGAATGGTCTTGGGTCGTCATTGTCCAACACCAGCAATCACACTAGCATCGTCATTGTCGGTCAGCATCGTCAATGACACCGCATCAAGAGGCTCTACCTCTAGGTTCTGTGAAAGATACAATTATCCCCACTTATACTATGCCACAGGCATTCCGCCCCTTTCATCCCTTGTTGGCGCCCCTGGCGTACCCGTACCCGACCCAAGTGGCCGGATCGTGAGCAAGGCCGGCAGCCAATAGCCGATGCCCTTCTCCATTGGGTACCACCACACCGGGCACCGTACCACCCATGACGCTGTACTGACATAGATCTAGACCCGAGTCAGCTGACTTCGCGTTCCGTACTTAAACCGATGACATCCCTCCATCGCACCTCATGTCGTCGCCGACAACTTTTCCTCGTCACCGTCCGTCGCCAACCTACTGCCCGCTGTCTCAACACACGGCCCCGCCAAGACCCCCGAAGACCCCCGAAGCCCACTGAAGGCCGCTGCTTACCTGCTACCCCAATCGCTATCTGTCACCCATCATGGCCCATACCGCCCACAAGAACCCAAAGAAGGAGAAATTCGAGGCGCCCGAGGTCATCGATCGCAAAGCCAAGGTGCTGGCCGACTTGATTCGGAAGTCGAAGCATTTCATTGTGTTTACGGGCGCGGGGGTATCTACATCTGCGGGTTCGTCGCTTTCTTTTATCATCGATACTTGTCGGGACTAGGAACGTCCACCTTGCCTGCTCGGAGGAGGGCGCGGTCACTTCAAGACCTGACGAGTACCTCGACAGAGTCGTTCAAGCGCTTCCGCTGCCTGTCAACCTCCTAGCTTTGCCCTGTCCTTGACCTTGCCCTTGCCCTACCTCTCCACGGTCAGCCCTGGTGCCAGTGCTGGTGCCAGGCCTACCGCCGCTATCCTTATCCTTCACTGCCAGGCGTCCTCTTACGTGGTTTGCGCTCTTGTGCGGCCTTGCTAATACAGATATGACGAATTGAAGGCATCCCGGACTTCCGAGGCCCCGAAGGCGTTTGGACCCTGATGGCCCAGGGGCGACAAGCAACAAGAAAGTCTGTGGACACGTTGCAAGCAATACCAACGAAGACGCACATGGCGCTGGTGGAACTGCAGGAGAAAGGGATACTGAAGGGGCTTATTAGCCAGAACTGCGATGGGCTGCACCGTCGAAGTGGGATACGCGCTGTAGGTCACGGTCCTCCCGATGCGTTGGAACTCCGTCGAACCGTCCATCAGCCTCTGGTGCTATCAGCCAACTGCGGACGAGGTGGGCGGATAGTGGGGCAACTTACAAGCAACTGAACGCTGACCGAAACCCCCTTGGGCACGCCATTACAGGACATAATCTCAGAGCTCCATGGAAATACCAACATCGAGTATTGCAAGAATTGTGGCAAGGAGTTTCTGCGCGGTATGTAGCCTTATCTTTCATGGCTTCGAGTGCCTCTATAACTCTTTTTCCCCTCATCAACCTCCGGCCATGTTGCCCCGGACTCTAACAGCAGCAGACTTCTACGCCGTAGCACCTGATAATCGACCCCTCCACGACCACCGCACCGGCCGCAAATGCCCCGTCTGCATCACGCAACCTCTTCATGACACCATCATCCACTTCTCTGAAGACCTACCTCTCGCCCCCTGGACGCGGGCTGAAGCACACTGCGAGAAAACCGACCTCTGCCTGGTCCTTGGCTCTTCCCTAACCGTAACACCGGCAAACGAACTACCCCAACTTGTTGGCGAGCGTGCCGCTGCTCAGAAAAAGAAGCGACCGAAGCAGGACCCAGACACAAACCTCGTCATTTGCAACCTTCAAGACACCGACCTTGATTACCTCTGCCTGTTACCAGACCACCGGATATATGCAAGGGCAGACGACTTGATGGAGCGAGTCATGCAGTATCTCAGCCTTTCTATTCCCGAATTTCGCGTCCGACGAAGAATGATAGTGGAAACAGACACTGATGCAACCCCTGCAGGAGGCAGGCATATAGTCACTGTCAAGGGCGTGGACGAGGATAACAGCACACCTGCCAGCTTTCTGAGAACCGTAAAGCTTGCTACAGGTAGGGGAAGGCCACGTATCGTCAAGACTGAGCCCTTCGTGCTTGGGTGGAGAGGCAAGATTGGAGACTTGGAGGAGGATGCCTTGCATAGCAGCGCTTTGGCAGAGCATGGGGGAGACGAGGCCGCGGCCATGTCGGAGACACTGACTTTGGGTTTGGAATTCATGGGTAACTATGGCGAGCCAAGCTGTGAGTTACAGCACATTGTACGGGCGAGCATCCCAGAGTCGGGTGCAGCAGGACAACATCCACGCCAGGTTGCTCGTACTGCGTACGAACTGGTTTACAACCCACGAAATGGCGAGTGGGTTATCGAGTGCTTGCAGAGCAGCTTGCAGGTTTAAACAGGAAAAAACAACAATGACACTTGTCCTCCGCCGAATTTCGGGGGATAGGGCTTTCAGATTTGGTTTTCGAGCCTATATAAAGCCTAGCTAGTACCCGCAATTCTTTCTCCTTTGGATTTCCTCTTCACCCACACTGCGATCTTGAAGTCCAAACTGCTATCAGATATCATATATCTTACCAACGTTTTGAACTACAAAAACCCCTTCGTCAGATCCACTATTCTTCTTTTTCTCTCACATCAATTCTGTACAACCAACCTAGCAACGCAAGACTCAAAAAAAAAAAAAAAAAAAAAAAAAAAAAAAAAAAAAAGCAACTTAGGACACCGGTCTCAGGACCCGACACTCATCTCCGATCAAGCTCTCCGAGTTACCTCTCTCTCTCTCTCTCTCTCTCTCTCTTCCTCAACTTCTTGTTTCCTTCCCTATCATCTAACTCCAGCCGCCATGGGCGACTTCGATGCTCAGCCGGGCCGCCTGGAGGCGCTTATCAAGGGCGACCTGGCCGCCTATACCTATGGCAAGTGGAATGTTGGCAATATGTCTGCCGCCCGTGTCATCCCCGGCGATTCTGTCCTTCCCGCCAAGCCCGTCCTCCCCGCCAAGCCCGTCCTCCCCGCCAAGCCCGTCCTCCCCGCCAAGCCCGTCCTCCCCGCCGGCCCCGTCCCTCCCGTCGATTGTGCCCTTCCCGCCAATCTCGAGAACGGCAAGGTCAACGGCGATATTCCCGCCGACCTTTTCCTTCCCGCCGCATCTGGTATACCCGCCAATCTCGACATCGGCAATATCAACGGTGACATTCCCGCCTACATTCCCGACATTCTTCCTTCTGTGGAAGCTGACGATCAGGGCCGTCAATTGGTTGGGGGGTTGTACTTTGATGAGGAGTGGAAGAGAGCTCAGGACAAAATCAACAACAACAATAATAACGACGGCATGGTAAGTTCTTTTCTACCCTTGTATCTTTTTTCCTCTTCACATCCTCGCTGCCATTACCTCGCTCTTGCCTTGCGTCGTTCATTGTATTCCTCACTTCACCTGCAGACCCTCTAGACTTTACTTGTCGAAGATACCGTTCCATTGAGTCACTCTTTCTTCTACCACTCGGCCCTTCCCACCCATCTTGCCATCTCTATGGGATACACGAGGTGGTTAGTTAATTAACATCATTGTCACTTAGGACCCCGGTTATTTCGGCAACGATCTGCTGGGCAAGGTGGATGCCAGCATCGCGTCCCAAGGCTCTCAGCCACAGCTTTTAGGTGTGGCGCCTGTCGTTCCTTCCCCTGTGATTCCACAGGAGGTTTTGGCCCAGCAGGTGGCTCCCCAACAGGTGATGCCCCAGCAGTTGCTTTCCCCTTCTCCTACCCCCAGCCAAGAGAACCAGCAGGTCCAGCAGGAGGAGAAGGGGGCGCACCATGAATTTGCCCCCCACATCCTCGCAAAAACTTGGGAGCTCCAAGTTCTTGCTGAACCTGACCCCAGCGCGCAGCAAGTGCTCCTGTCGGAACGCTTGAAGGCGCAAGATCCCGAGAAGTTTGGCGGTGTCTCCTTGCGCCAACCATCCCACTCCCCCGACCAGCCACTTCCCCGCGTGCAGGCCCAGCAGCCTTCCCCCCCCCTGTCCCCCCCTCCGGCCGCTCCGGCCGTTCCTGAAAAGCGCGGTCGGGGCCGCCCCAGGGGCTCCAAAAACAAGGCCAAGAAGCCCAAGAGCAACCTGGATCAGGTCATCGGGAGCGGCTCGCGGGTGGCCAAGAGCGGCGGTAGGGGGGGCGGCAGCATCGACCGAGCTACGACCAAATCACTCTGGCAGGCAAGAACACTGGGCGAGAAACTTGCCATCAGGTTAATCGCGATCACTAAGGCGGAAGCGAAAACGAAGCTGGAGGTGCACTTGCTAGACGAGGAGGAGCAGGATCCGGCTGACGGCGCCGACGTTGCTATCGGCAACAACAGAAGGCTGTCTCGGGAGCAGCTGCATTGGCAGCTGTTTATGAGATTCCAGCAGGAGGCGCTGGACCGGATATTCGACCAGAAACCGCAGCATAAGGCGACGATTCTGGCTGAGGAGGGGCTCATGGAGGAGCTGTTTCCGGGCCACATTCCGGGGCGCATTGAGAAGGAGTAGGTGTTGCCACAGTGTGGTTATGGTTTTTGTAGCTGTAGAAGCAGATTGTCACCTCTAGCGTTTGGAATTCAAGATGTGCGACTTTATGATGAGAAAACCTGGTACCCACACCCATGACCCAATACCTCTCCTAGAGACACCCATATCTACTCTCCCAAGTCGTCCGTTGTCCTCCAACAGCAACAGCTATTTTATGGCCAAAGATATTACAAGCGTAATCATTGAGCAATTTGCTCCAATCGGATCTTGCATAAACCTTCTCCAACTGTTGAAGGGCGGCTTTTGGAAGTACGGTGTCGGGACCAACGGGCTCATGCCCTGCAGAGCGCCTGCGCCGCACACCCCACCATGGGGAAAGCAGCAGCAGTATAGGTAGACGGAAGGCACACGCCAGTATGAAGAAGGAGGGCATCGCGACAAGAAGGAGCACAAGGCCGCGGGAAGGGACACAGAGCTACAGAGGGGAGGAGGGCATTTACAGATGGAAAGCCCGTGACTGATTGGAAGGCGGGTTGGCTACGAGGATTCCGGTACAAGAACCCGGCCTCCCCAGGACTTTGGGGACAACTTTTCTTACTCCTCACGGCGGTTTCGACAGCTTGTTGTCGACGGTTTTGACAACTCGCCTGTTCGTAGTGCTAACACTCCGTCTCCTCTCCGCAGTCTCGCCACTTCAAGCCCTGGGATTTTGCCGCTCATATCCTCGAGAAGGCTTAGGAACTCGAATCCCAGGAGGTACCTCTAGAGGACCCCAAGCCACTGTTGTCAGAACAGTTGAAAGCGGAGTATCCCGAGGCCTTTGAGGTCTCCGTCCGCGCGAACCGTCCGCCGACCAGTAACTCCCCGTTGGTGTTCCCCAGGCTCAGCAACCGGTCCAAGTTTAGGCTGTTCAGCAGCCCTCACCCCAACTGCTCTCCGCTCGGCCCTACTGTCTGCGTCCACTGCTCCCCAGGCTCAGCAACCGGCCGAAGTGCAACAGCCCGCCCAGATTCAGCAGCTATCGCCACCACTGTCCTCCGCTCGGCCCACTTTGTTACCGCTCCCCGCTCCCCAGGCTCAGCAACTGGCCCAACAAGTTCAGCAACCCTCGCACCCCTTGTCCTCCGCTCAGCCCTCGCAGCCTCTGCCCCCCGTTGACGCTCCTCGCAAGCGCGGTCGCGGTCGTCCTCTCGCTTCTAAAAACAAGCCCAAGATGAACGACGCCCACAAGGTGCTCGGCTCCGGCGCGCGGGTAACCAAGAGCAGCGACAGCAGCAGGGGCGGTAGAGTTGCACCTGTTACGTCCAAATCAGCCAGCGACCGGCGACCGGCGGTCGTCCGATACCGCAAGACGCAAACGGAGAGGTTCGTACTGGCTGAGAATGAAAGCCGAGGCCGATGTAGAGTTGAGACTCCTACGCCTGTGCCGCCAGGAGAAGCATCTTCTCGCGCTCACGTCAGGGCACGTGCAGCCTCCGGTCAACGAGGAGGAAGAGCTGCTGCTGTCTGACGAGCAGTGGGAGGCCCGGTTGGAGGAGGAGGAAGAGGTAAAGGCCAAGTAAAGGCAGGAGTACTTGGACCGACAAATCGCCAAGGATCCGACTATCCGGCGGCGCATTGGTGAGAAGGGGATAATGGTGTTGTGTTACAATCCAATCAAGGATCACTTATGTAAGCCAGACTAGGTAGAACCAACGGACTAATCAGGTAGGACCCGAAGTGTTCGGGTCCTCGGGTCCAATATACTCGGGTCCAGGAAGACCGGGTATATAAAGACGGCCTCCCCAGGCCTCTTAGATACTGGCTATTCAGCAAGCAACAGCTTCTACAATCGATCAGTACCTTTCGGCTACTACGACCGTTGTTCTTATTCCCAGCGATATACTCCTGTACTTGTAACGGTCCGTCACATGTTGGTTCCTGGTTTTGGCGGGGAAGCGGGAGGTAATACTGCGGCGGGTTTTGAGAGGGAATCTCTTTGGTATTCTTAGTTTTTTTTTGGTTTGTTTGGACCGTGTTATGGCCGCGATTCCAAGTCCGCGGAAGCAGATGGGTGAGGAGATGATGGTGTTCTTTTACGGGTTCAAACTTTACGGGTTCAAACGCGTATGCGGTCTCAGTGCGGCGGATTTCGGCTCTGATTTTGTTTGGAATCATGGCTAAGATTTGGTTTTGTCTGTTAATGTAGATTTCCTTTGTTTACTTACCGGCATAGTATCAACAGCGAAATTGACTTTTGCACTTCGGGGTTGACACAGCAACTTCTTACGTGATCTTCGCACTGATGAACAGAAGAGGAGTGTCCGTGATGGTCTTTGTGTTTTCTTTTTGAGAACGAACTGATAAGCTCCTGATAAGCCCCTATTGTTTGACCCACATCCTGGACAGGAATATGGTGCAAAAGCCCTAACCCCAGCCACCACTTGCACAAGCCTGCGATTATCTCCCCACCAAAACGTCATTGATTGGATCGTCTTGAATTGGGAAGTTTCAGTGGCTCAAGTTCGTGAAATGTGGTGCCTAGCTGACCGAGGTGACGTCATGCACTTTTTGCTGGACTTTTGACATTCATTCATCGAGATGTAAATAACAAAAGCGATCTCATATCACATTTTCTACCTCTCTTACGACCTACAAGCCATCTACTTCATCGGCTCTACCTACACGCCCTATCGCGAATTCTCACCCCCGTCAACTCATCGTTACACAACAGTACTACACTTATTGCTTATCTTATCACTTACAGTCCTTGCATCCTATCAAGTATCAACATCAACATCAGCCGAACACCTACAACCATGGCCGACTGGGACACGGACGCCGCCCTCGGCGGGCACTTGCGTGACCAAAACGCAACGGCTGAGAAAAAGCCGAAGAACGAGCATAGATGGATCTGGTTCGTCACGGGCCCGACTGCATGCGGAAAGACGACGGTTGCGAAGGCGTTGGCGGAGAATTTGAACTTCACTTATGTCGAGGGTGATGATGTGAGTTTCTGTCCTCCTACCCGACTGCACTGACCTACGGGGTGGTGTGGCTGTAGTCACCTGCACTCACTGCACGCCGCGGCGCTGCTTTTGGCCCTTGCGGAACTCGTGCATTTGCCAGCCCTGCCCCCTTCATACGGAACCTTTCCGCTTCTCCTTCGGCTCCTCCCCGTAGTCCCTACCTATCTCCGAGCCCGGGGACTGGAGCCGCAACCTCCCAACCCTTTCCCTCCCGGTCAGAGCCTCACATAGGGTCCTTGCACCGAGGTAGTATCTGCATCACCAGCCTCACTGCATCCCCAACCTCACCTCCCCAACCTCAACCACACTTACTAACAACATCACAGTACCACCCAAAAGCCAACGTCGAAAAAATGTCCCGCGGCGAACCCCTCACCGACGCCGACAGAGCAGGCTGGCTTCAAGCCCTAGCCGAGCATGAAACCGCCCAACCACCCACGTCCTCCTCCCCCCATCTCGTAATCACTTGCTCGGCCCTCAAGCGTCACTACCGCGACATTCTGCGTCTCGGGTCCGAGCACGCCGGTGACCTTCGCATCCGCTTTATCTTTTTGTCGGCACCAGAGGAGGTACTAAAGGAGAGGGCACAGAAGAGAAAGGGACATTTTGCAGGGGCAAATTTGGTGCATAGCCAGTTTGAGATCTTGGAGATGCCGGACCCAAAGAAGGGGGAAGAAGAGGGAGGGGAACCAGATGTGCTGGTTGTGAATGTGAATAGGGGGGTGGAGGAGGTGGTGAGGGAGGTTTTGGAGAGGGTTAGGGAGGAGATGGGGAGGGAGGAGGGGGATTTTTTGAGGGTGAATTAAGAGGGATAGAAGGGGATGGGGTAGATGGTATCAGGTGGTTTGGATGTTATTGGACTTTGGATGGTTGGGGTTATACCTTGCATGGGTTTGAAGTGGTGTTTGTGGTCTGGTGTCAGGCGATGTGAGAATGTTAGAATTAGGACTATGGGAATCTTTGAGTTGTGAGGCGTTCGTTTGGTACGAGTTGTGGACAATTTGATATTGGATATTTGTAACTTCATCCTTATTGCTTGGTGCAGGTCTGTTTCCTGGGACCTGGACTGGCCATCCGGATGAAGTGGTTTGTAAGGATGAGAAGTGGAAGGGATTGGGCGTTTTCAACACTGTCCTTGTTTACCAGGTGCCAAACCTTCACGGCGTGTTGGTTGGTGGGATAGTGGATAGAGGTATCAGGCATAGAAATACCTCTAGGTTGTGGGTATGTTTTGTGGTGGAGGTTGGAAAAGGCGACAACAGGAAAATGCTTGTCTCTGGAGAAGACCGAAAGAGGAGCAACGGATCCAGGGCAGCCATAATGCCCGGGAAGGGAGTGCCGGTGAAGGGGAAGCCCATGAATGGGCGCCCGTGGCAGTGACTTCCAACATGTTGCTTGGTTGATGGGAATCTCTCCACACCAAACTTGATGGACGGTCCCGTGTGTATATAAGGAAGGTTCTCTCCCCAACCCCCAAGGCCCCTTTTCTCTCCCTCTTTACCATTCACTGTTCCCTAAGATCCACCCAGAATAACCTCCATTTCCCGACATGCCGCCCTCAAGGTTCGGATAGAGGCTCTAGACTATCCGGAACACTTCACCAACACAATGTACGACCCACCATGAGCACTTCACTTGGTAGAACTTCACAGTTTTGATCATTATAAATATTCCACCTTCAATTCTCATTACATACCCATCGCATACATTCGGCTTTCATTATCCATCAGCACCACAACAAGCACTCACTCGGTCGGAAACCACAACTAAGCACAAATTCCGCGCCCAAGATGTCTTCATTGCCGCAAGCAATCCCAACCCCAGCTAGCTTTACCACTGCAACTACCAAGCCAAAAACTATGACTGCCACCGCTTTTACTGCCGTTACCACGATTGTCTCGACCGTTGTCACATTCATCCAGTCGGCGCCCATCCCCACACCCACCGCCACCACCACCGGCCACATCCCAGAACCATCAAAGACAACCAGTGCCTCCTCTGACTCCTCAGAGTCCTCACCTGCACCACAGCCATGGGTGTCAGAACCATACTACTCCCGCACCTCTTTTATCGCCTCGGTTGTCTACACCGTCCCGCTCGGCTGCAACAACATCATGGGAATCCTCTTTTTTTTTTTTTTTTTTTCAAAGGCGAGCACAGGCGCTTGCGAAGCAACAGGAAGAACAGGAGTGGAGGAAGGAGACGCGACGCCATCAGATTCAACAGACCGAGGGAATCAACAAGATGATGGAGCTCCTCGGATCGGTAGTACAGGAGAACAAGGGGTTGAAGGAGGAAAATAAGGGGTTGAGTCAACCCCTTGAAAAGACTGAGACGGAGAATAAGGCGTTGAAGCAAAGGGTTGAAAAAGTCGAGTCGAGTAGAGGTATGGAGGGGATGAAGGAGGAGAATAAGACGTTGATTGGAAGAAATCACGGAGGCAGTTACGAAGGGGACCAAGAAGGGCATCAAGGATTTGTTGACGGAGGCGACTCAGGCGATGACGGAAGCAGTAAAGGAGGGTGTCAAGGAGGGATTCAAGGATGCAATGAGGGAGGCGAATCCGGCGACAAGGGAGGGCATGATGGAAGGTACGAAGAGGGTGGAAGGGAAGATGCAAGACATTGAGTACACCATCTATTGGGTTGCGAGCATGGTCGATTGGGTCCTCTACCATTGCATAAATCATTCTGACCAGTTGGCGATACTTCCTAAATCGTCCAAGCAGGAGGTGGGGGAGACTGACTGGGAAGGCGAGACAACGATAGAAATTGAGGATCCGATTGAAACCGGCTCAGAGGAGTGGGAGGAGGAGGATAAGGACATGAAGGAGGACGAAGATGATGATATCTCAGGGTACTTGAAGAGCTCCAACCCTTTGGGACTATGGTCAGGCGGAGGATGAGAGTCCATGGTAGTGCAGGATCAGAGATTGTCATCTGACGTCCATGAGAGCAAAATATAGTACGGTTTTCTCTCAGTGTTCTCCAGTTAAATTGAAGTTTCCGGTCTTATAGTGGAAGCCAGGAAGTTAGGTATAGACTAGAGTACGTTACATTTTCCGGCTATGGTTTGCTTCATGCACGGCAAACTCTCCACACCGAACCTAATGCAGTGTCACATGTGTGGGTATGTAAGGGTAAGGAAGGTAGAGATATCTCCCCCTTCTCTTCAAGGTCCCGTTTCTTCTGCTCTTTACCATTCACTCCCACTCGCACAACACCCATTCACCAGCATGCCGCCCCTCAAGGTTCAGGTAAAGGTTCGACTTCATCACCTTAATCTCTGGACTATCGGGAACCCTTCACCGGTGTACGACCCACTATGAACCCTTCACTGGGTAGAGTTTCACAAATTTGATAGCTATAAATATTCCACCCTTCTCTCCAACTACCCATCGCACAAAATTTTCTTTTTCATTAGCCACCACCATCGATTCACAGGGACTCACTCGGAAACCACCAACAAGCACAAGTCTAGTGTTCGATCAGGTCTCCAGTGTTCGCAACAATCTCAACTGTCGTCACAGGCGCCTATGCCCAAGCCGCAACCACGGTAGCCACGGCAGCCACCACCATAACGACCATGCTGACGTCGACAATGGTTACAATCATCCAACGGCAGGCGGCACCAAGCCCTACCACTGTCCTTCCCCCAGCACCAGAGGCAGCACCCGGCGCCGCACCGTCACCCACCCCATTTGTGTCGGAGCCCTACGCCTCCGCCATCTTTTTCTTCTCATCCATTACAACCATTCTCTACTTCTTCGGATACCTCATCCCCTTCGTCGTCATCGGCATGTATACATTGTCCCGACGCGCCAAAAAGCGGCAAGAGAAGCCTATGAAGAAGCGGGAGGAACGGGAGGAGAAGAGGGAGAAAGTGGTCGAAAGGTGGGAAAAGGGGTGGAAATGGCCGAAACGCGAGCCTACCAAATTCACCAGATGCAGGATTCCGAGAGGTCTGTCAACGCTCAGATCCTCACTTGGGAGGAGAGTAAGAGGATGAGGGAAAGCATGGAGAGGATGGAGGAGATTTTGAGAGTGGCCTTTGAGGGAGTGGAAACGAGGATCCGGGGGATCGAGTACAAGGTGGATTGGATGCTCGACTATCATCTGGATGAGAACGAGAGGTTTCACGCTCTCAAGGCAATTCTTGGTGGGCTCCTGAAAAGGGATGACTCTGCCTCTACTCCCCCTACGTCTTGGAACGAAGATCTCGTGGAGAATCGGATCGTAGTGGACGAATCGGACTGGGAGGAGCACCAAAGCCTTGGGAGAAACAGTAGTGGAGGATCATAGACCGGAATCTCTATAGAAGCAAAAGATGGATATCACGGTTTTGTCACAGCGTTCTCCAGCCAAATTCAAGTGTGCGGTGCAGATTGTGTCCATATTAGGTATATTAACATGACTATTTTACCTTCCCATGCTCCCTACCTCTAATGTGCTCCTAGCAGAATTCCATTATCGGCCATCCACATGGAAGTGGCAGTTACGAGATTAAGTACACCCTCCATTGGGTCGCGAGCACGGTCGATTGGGTTCTCTACCATTGAAAAGATCATTCTGAACAGCTCGCGATACTTCCTAAAGTGGTACACTCCATGCACGCCCATCAACCCTACAAACACGCCATTTTTCCCCATGTCAGCTATTATATAACACAAGCCGTATTCGGTATAAAAAATCAAATTTTCGATATGTCTAACATCCAACATAGGTCCCTAGGTCGCTATGAATACTATAAGTACTAAACCGCTACATTCCATACACCAAAACAGCAAAAATAAAAGCCCTCAAAACGTACTTACTATATATTGAAACAAAGTAAACAAAGAAGGTAATTGCTAATCACTCAAAAAAATATGCATTGTCCTACCTCAGGTTACAAGAGATTGGGGCAAGTGCAAGTTTACCTCTACCTAAGTAAATAGCTGCAAATCTGGTACTCTGGACTATAACAGCGTATCACTTATTGTTACGAACTTAAGCGAGTACACGGGCCAACCAGGGCACTGGGAACACAACAGCCAAAAAAGGCTAGGCTGTGTAACCCTTGGACCAGGGTAGGCTCACGCTCAACGACAGGTGAGCCGGGCTCACGTTCAGCGACGAGTGAGCCAGAACCACAGTGGTGAGCCAGGCTCATAGAACTACAGGAACGACTCTGAAGGCACGGAATATAAAGGGACGACTGGAGAACTCAGATTGTCAGATAGTTCTGTCACAGGGTGTTGTGGCTGCCTATATAGTGGGCACTTCGGATTCTGCCTTGCAAGCAGAATTACGTCTATCTTTTATCGGATAGTTTGGCGGATACGGCTAAAATGCACGCTTGCCCTGTCATAAGTTCGACAGTAGTCAACAGATCATTATCATTGAGACTAGTATAACGCTACCATACTTGTTGTGAACCCTTTGGCTTCACCAAACGTCTTCTGATAATATCATCCTTCAGCTATCCCACTTAGGCAGATCAGACTGTCGTTCGTCACACTTATTAATGCGGAGAAATATTTCATACACTAAAAGTACAAAATTGTACTGCTAAGATCAGGTTTTACAAGAACAATTAACATCAGGTATCATAGACCCATCTGGGGGAAAATTAGCGTATTTATAGGGTATTTGGGCGTACATAGAGTATACCCCTTCCTAAATCGCTCAAGCGGGAGGTGGGGGCGCCTGACTGGGAAACCTCAAGCGAGACAACGATGGAGATTGAGGATCCGACTGATGCCGGCTCGGGGGAGTGGAACGAGGATCGTTCTCGTCCTCGGAGTCAGAAGCGGCATCAGCATCGCGCAGACCACCATCCTAGGTCGCGTCGCGACCGAGAGCGCCCTAATTGTTAATGCCCCAAGTAAGGATTTTGTTGTCCTTAGTGAGAGTAGCGACGTGTATGCCGCCGCAAGCGACCTGAACGACGCTGCTGAAGTTGTGGTTGATACGGGGGCGCTTAACGTTAATGGGCTTCTTTCTATCGTACTTTATACTGCCGGGACCGAGCTCTCCAGATGTACCCTCACCAAAGACAAAGATGTCCATCACCTGGGTGGGCGCGGACATGGGGGAGGACGAAGATGAAATGTTCGACCTCTCCTTCCCTCTTAGCCAAGGCGACCCAAACCCCTTTCATCCTTCTTCAACCATTCCACCCCGTCTTCATTACCAGATAACCCATTCCGACCCGCACTCCCCAATTCGTCCGTCAACCGTTCCATTCGCCTGTGCAACCCCGCCAAACCGGGAATCCTCCAGAACCGATGAGTCTTCACCTTCAGCACCACTGTGACTAACCGGTGTTCTCGCATCCCATGCTCCGCTCCTTGGCTCTACTCCAGACCATCTCATTGAACACGGTCTCCTGGCCTGTTTGGTCTAAGACCAGGCAATATAGAGGGCCTCTCCTCCACTCCCAGTTTCCTGAGTAGCACATCTAACTGCCTCAACTGTACCACCAGCATATTCCCAATCCTCAACTGTAGAACCACACTCCTCTCCGCTGTCGGCACTAGACATCTCTAGAGGCCAAGCATCTCTTTGCGTTGGGCAAGTAACTCCCTGTGCACGGTAACAATCTCCTTGTATTGGTTAAGCGTCTCCTTCTCTTGGGCAAGCTCCGCCTTGTCTTGGCCAAGCCTCTCCTTCTTTGGGCCAAGAATCTCCTTCTGCATGGCAACAATCTCCTTGTATTGCGGGAGCGTCTCCTTCTCTTGGGCCAGTCTCTCCTTGGAAAGAGCAAGCTTCTCTTTGGAATGAGCAAGAATCTCTGCGTTTTGGGCAAGCATCTCTTTGTGAAGGACCAGGGTCTGTTCGGCTAGAGTTCGGTGTAGAGTTGTATACTCCTCAATCATGTTTGCCGTCAACTTGGTAACCCGATGCTCGTGCAGCTGTTCTTTTTGAAGTGCGATTATCTCCCGCAAGTGGAAGGTTATGTCCCATCCGATGAGAATCAAGAGGCCGCACACAGCGGAGAGTTTGAGTTCTGGGACGAACCACATGATGGCGCAAAGGGCGGTGAATGAAATCCCGTAGACAGTCATGGAGGGATTGCCGGCCATTACAGGCGGTATGACCATGCAGGGAAGTTGATGGTTGGTTGGTCTCTGGAGGTCAAGTTGTGTTGTGAGATTGATACGGATGAGGGTCGATTCCGGAGTAGAGTGATGGAGATGAAGTGGACTGAGTGGTAAGGGTAAATCTGAGGAAAGAGGGCTGGTTATATGTCTGGCCATGTCAAAGGGTGAAGATGAGAAAAGTCGAAGAAACGGTGAAGTCTCTGGAAGGCAGTATCTGAAACGACTGTTATCCGGGGCATTTTAGCAGGACAAGAACCAATGTAGGGGTATCTCGGTGCTTCATCGTTCTCTTCCGTTGTTCTCTTCACATCAATTCATTGGGTTCATAATACCGCCTTTGCTTGTGCTCATTCATTGTGTTCATTCACGTCGTCAACATTGCGTTCATTCACTTCCTTGTTTACTTGAACAGACCAAACGCATCTGGTGTGCAGGTGCGGGTCAAACGGAGAAAGGGTGACCTGCCGAACGCATGACAAAGCTGAGAGCTTGGAGCTGGTAATGGACCAGCGTACCTGCCTGTGTCAGCACCGTATACAAAACGTTTTCATCATAATGAAGGATCAATGCAGTGAAACGACATGCGCGAACGAGATCAATTGGACTACTTCGAAACCTCCAGACCGGTCTTCACCGTAGTTAAAGTATTGGAGTATAAGTCTCTTTACTCCTTGTTGTCCTAGCTGATGTTGTCGTTATCGGTTTCCGCCTTTTTGCTTCTTCTCCTCGACATCCAGACAAGGAATTAGAAATACCTCTTCCTTCTCCTTGTTGTCCGTCCCGCTGAGATTAATACAGTTTGCTGAGGAAGCAGCTTCTCCTCGCTCCCGTTGTCCATCTCGTCGCTCTGGTCTTCCTCCCTACCCGGCCCCCAGCCTGGATCCAATGGATCGCACTTTCCAAGGACGTGCTTTGACAGTGGGCATTTACAACCCCTGAGTGGATTGATGCATGGCCGGTCCTCCTCCTTGACGCCGTGGTGTTTGAGCAGAACGTCCATCTGCCGGGCGTGGAGGTCGCCGTAGTCAACAGCCTGTGTCTGATGTCCATCAGGCCCTATTCCAGCAACTCCTCCGTCCTCCTGGTCGTGTCCCGTCGCTCTCTGGCCAACTCTACCAGCTCATCCTGGGGATCCTTCGGCCAGCCGCGTTTCTTGCAGGCCTGGATCAGCCAAATACCAAACATGGACAACGCCACAGATGCCCAAATAGATATTTCCAAGTCCTGCCAAAAACCCGACACGGAGAAGATCGTGTCTTTAACGGAGGCGGTGGCTGTTGGTTGGACTGACGTGGTGTTGATGGTCATATTGACGGTGAGCGCAGACGTGATATTGGTGACTCACTGGTCGGTGGACAGCAGTGGTGTTAAAGCGTCGACGACGGGAGTGGTGATGTCGTTGGTGGTGGGTGCCATTGTTTCTTGTTTGTAGTGACGAAATATGTTTTGTTTGGGGGTTGTTCAAGATGATCGTGTTCGACAACAGGAGAGCGGCTCTTCGAGATCAGTTACTGGAGGTTGGTGGTTGGTAATAGGAAAAAGACTTTTGCGGATGAGTAATGGGCGTAGGGACGGGATATTTATATGGTTCAATGAAGCGGACATTTGACACAGTGAACGGACATCTTCAAGTGAAGCGACATCTTCGAGCGCGGTGAATGGAGGCTCGGTGGAGGCATCGCCAAGCCTTGGGAATAAAACCTGAAGAGACATGTATACGGTCCTATCTGACGAAAAACTTAACGTGAATCGTAGGAATACCATGCTGGGTGAATGGTTGCGTTCCCTGAAAGGTTCAGGATGACTGTGTATGCAAGAAGTTCCCTGGAGGGAACCATTGTGATGATCTTGACTCGCGGTAGGGAGATTGTAGCAAAAAGGCCTCACTCGACCCACGCGAGACACTCCCCATTTTAGCGACCAAAACGCCCAAACATGTTGAATCATCTGTTATTATGGGAGCAGGAAATGCATCAGATTTATAGCCTGTAAGGATGGTATCCTTATATCCAACGAGAAACGGAGATATACATGTCCAAGCGAGCGTCATAGCAAGAGTGTGATGATGTTTGGTGCTTGGTGTTTGAAGTTTGATGTTTGCTAGTGTGTCGCTATCTTATAGCGTGTTATAGCGCGCAACACCTAACAACGATGTTTGAATGGAAAAACGCCAAGCATTCAGGGAAAGGTTCCACTTGCCTGGGATGTTGTTTTCGGAAACAAGCCCGTCCAAGCCATTTGAAATTCGAGCTCCTGACCCGTGGTAAAAGGGCCCAGATCTTGTTACTGTGAATGGACAACGGGAAAATGATTCAAGCGGGGAGTTGTTTACTTCAACTACTGGTAGCTAAATACAAAAGTCAAAATCGAACTGGGTTGCTATATTGATGTATGTGGTGGATGACCCGTGACGTTAAGCTATAGCGGGCCTACAGCGTATTACAGGGCGCCGTATCGAACAGCACGTTGACAAGAAGCAGGCCAATCTATCATTTGACAACAAAATCTTAACATCGTGGGCGCTTAGCCCTTATCTTGGTGACAGGAAACTCTCTTCTATTATCTCCCACGTCACCCTCAGACAAGCCCATTACGCAGCCGGAACCATACCCTCACCATCCATCCCCATTAAGTCCACATCTTCCATCGCCTGCGCAACCCCACAAAGCTCCAGTATATCCATCTCCTTGTCCAACATCTTCCGTAGATCTAAATCAAACCACACACGATGAAACTTTTCCGTGATCAACTGTCCAAACTTCTTTCCATCCTTCGCCACCTCCTCATCCTTCCACTGAAACAAGTCCACGGCCTTCCTCGTCCACGAGACCACGTCATGCGTTCGAACAATTCTTACCTCGTTATACACATGGAGCGCCAACTCAAGCGCCTTGTTCCTGTCCATCTCAGGGTACTCAGCCTGAAGGACTGCTACCTTCTCCAACAGCTCCGCCAGAACCAGCGCATCCTCGATCCCCAACCCCCCTCCCGCTCCCAGATGTGGTCCCGTGGCGTGCGCGGCGTCCCCAGCTACTGCTACTCGGCCGGAGTGGTACTGTGGCAGAGGGAAATCGAAGGTGTCGAAGATACCCCATTTGACAATATTCCCGTCTCCTCGTTCGTTCTCTTCCGGGAACAGTTCAGCCAGCTTTTGCGCTGTGGGATGCCACCCCATGAACGCTTGGCGAATGTCCTCCTTGTTTCCCGGGAGGACGTGTCTCTGCTCGTCCGGCCACTCGTTGGGATCGCTGATGACGGCCAGCATGTTCAAAACGGAGTTGTTGCCGACGGGGTAGGTGATGATGTGCGCGCCGGGGCCGTTGTACATGAACCTTGTTGAGGTGCGGTACTGACCGACGGCCTCGACGGCGCGGGCCATGGGGACTAGGGAACGGTAGCAGTATTTGTGGGTGTAGCTCTCTTTTGCTACATGTTGGATAGATGAAGGGTCAAGATGGGACTGGACGTGTTGGCGCAAGCGGGAGCGGATGCCGTCGCACCCGATGACGAGGTCGACGCTGGCGTGGGTGCCGTCGGTGAATCTGAGTAGTATCTTTCCACCGGCATCGGGGCTGTATCCTTGGTCACCGGGTTCTTGGACTGCCTCTACCGTTTTGTTGAACTGGATGTTTTGTGGTGGGACGAGCTTCCCCCACTCCTCCAGAATCTCGGATCTCTTGCAGCCCAGGAATCCGTCCTCTGGCACGGGAAGGGAGTACAGCAACTCATCCGTCAGGCCGTTGATCCATTGGAACTTGTCTTCACCGTTCGGGTTCGCGGTGCGCTTGTAAGCGTGGAAGACATCGGGGTTGAGCAGCTTCATGGCTTCTTCGGCGTTGGGAGAGAAACCGATGCCAGCACCAATTTCGCGGAAACCTGGGGAGCGCTCGTAGACTGTGTAGGAAATGCCACGACGTTCGAGCCCGAGAGCGAGGTTGATACCGGTTATGCCGCCGCCTATGATTCCTACGTGGAAGGGGGGTGGAGAGGGGGCAAAGGGCCCGGACGGGGAGCGACTATGGGCGATTGAAGGCATTTCGGCTTCGAGCCGTATGTTGGTAGTACAAAGGGTCTAAAGGATAGTACCGAGGGATGTTGAAGGACGTCTCGGAGCGTCGTGGCGTTCGAAGAGTCTAGGTAGAGTTGAGGGGTTGAAGTATCGAGAAGTCGAACGAAGTGTGGAGGACTCGAGTCGCGAGAGAGGCGAGGGGCCCGCATCGGTTTTGTGCAAAGCTCAGCACAATCTGTTGTTGGAATGCAGATTGTGTTGCGGGGAACGCATGATTGAGACATAAGTGCAAGTGAGACAGGTTTCTGCACGCGCGGGTGTGGTGGACGTGTCGGCTCGGGACTTGGGTGGGGGACGTCCGACTCCGATACCTCGACTGTTGTGTAATACCGGCCCAATCCGCGCTTCCCCCAAACAACTGAACATAAACGACTTGCTTATCTTCTTCTCAAAAAACAACCCAGACGTCACCACAATACGGAGCAAGCTTCCTCCAACTTCCCGCAACATTGTTACAATGCCGATGCTAGGAGGAATCCCCGGCCACCCCAAGAGCAAGGTGCTCTTGACCGGTATGTCACCTGGTAACCTTGATCTCCAGCTCAGCAAGTCTATTAACACTACCGGCAACAGGCGGCACCGGCTTCATCGCCTCGCACATTCTTGACCACCTCCTCGAATGCGGCTTCGACGTCGTAGTAACTGCCCGCTCCCAAGTCAAGGGCGAACGCATCCTCGCCTCCATTGCGAATGCCCCCAACGTGGTCAACAGTGTCGGGTGTAGAGTAACCTACGCTGTGGTAGACAACATTGGTCAACCAGGAGCTTTTGATGAGGTCCGTCTCTCCTTTTCCTTTCCACCTCACCCTCCGGTCCCGCGGTCTGGTACCAACAACCACCTCCCCCACAGGTCATCAAAACGAACCTCCCCCTCCATTACTGCATCCACACCGCCTCACCCTACCAGCTCTCCTTCTCAGACCCGGTCAATGACTGTCTCCGCCCGGCCATAATCGGCACCGTCTCGCTCTTGTCTTCTCTTGACCAGCACGCCGCCTCCTCGCTCCTCCGCGTCGTCTTCACCTCCAGCAGCGCCGCCCTCCTCAACCCGCCCAACCACCCTCGCGTCTACGACGAATCCTCCTGGCCCGACGACGAGATGCTGAACTGGGACCTGGCCAAGGATCCCAACGCGCCGGGGGACACGACCTACAGAGCGAGCAAGAAGTTCGCGGAGCAAGCGGCATGGAACTTTTTGGAGGAGCATCAGCCGACGAGTTGGGATTTGGCGACGATTAACAACACGTATACTTTTGGGCCGCTGCCTAGGAGTCTGGACGTCCAGAACGGGGGCGAGTTTAGAGTCAATACGTCGAATGAGAGGATTGTTGATTGCCTGACGGGCAAGTGGTCCCAGGAGATTCCGCCGACGGCGCCGGTGTTCACGTTTGTGGATGTGAGGGACGTGGCGGTTGCGCATGTGAGGGCGATGACGAGGCCGGAGGCGGGAGGGAAGAGGTTCTACGTTGTTGGGGGGTTCTTTAGCAACCCTAATATTGCTGGGGTTGTCCATGGGTTGCGTAGGGCGAAGCAACATCAACAAGGTAGGGAGGTTGGGAACAAGGGGAAAGAGGTGGAAATGTGTCAAGAGTGTGTCAGGTTTGATGACTTCCCGGAGAATCACTGGATGTTTGACAATACGAGGAGCAAGAAGGTGCTGGGACTCGAATATAGAAGGTTGGAGGAAAGCGTGGTTGATACGGTTAGGAGCTTGAGGGAGATGGGGGTTGGGGAGGGTAAACCGGAGATTGCTGGACATTGTGGTCCGGATGAGGAGACTTTGTTGCCGAACTAGATTCGTGTACACATTATCGAATCAAGGGGAACAGATCAGGGTATCAACATAGATTGAACTAACCGCTATCATATCCAAATCCAAAATCAGGCGCTCTGCTTGTACTCCCCCTTGGCCACCCTCTCGCACAACTCCTTCAACGTCTTCCCCGCCCACTCAAAGTCGCTCTCCTCCAGATACACCTGCGCGCTCAACCTCGCCCAGAATCTCCTCCTGTAGAAGGTCATCGGCACAAAGGTGTTGTACTCCTCCTGCAACACCTTATACATCCAGTTAAACGCCTTAGATGCCTCCTCCTGGGGAATCTCATACAACCCCTCGGCCTCCTTCTCCTCCTTCTCCGTCAATTTGACCGACGCCTTCGGATCATCCCCCGTAACCAACGGCAAGGCAATATTGACCATGGCGCATCTGATCAGCGTCCCCTTGCTGTTCTCCAACACCCTCGTCCCCAAAATCTCCGCCACTTTCTGACCTCCCTCCCTCGCCAACCGAGCCGTGTACTCCATGATCCTCTCCTCCCCGCCGAGCACCTCCTCGCGCCACTTGATTGCGTCCTTGGCGCAGAAGGAGGGGGAGTTATCCACCGTGCCCGTGAACTCAAAGTTGTTCACAAACGCAGACTTTTTTGTCGTCGGCACCAGCGGGTTAAACCTATCCCCGACCTTCGGCACGAACCCGTGGCTGGTGGGTAGCGTGGAACGAATCAAATGCTGGTTGCGCACGGGAACGTAGAAGACGGCACATCCGCGCGGGGTGAACAGCCACTTGTGGCAGTTGCTGACCAAAAAGTCGGGGTCGGTCTCGGAGATCTTGAGGTCTACCATGCCGATCCCTTGCGCGCCGTCGACGCAGGAGATGATCCCTTCTTCTTTGCACACTTTGACGATTTCCTCAAAGGGAAAACGGACGCCGGGCATGGAGGAGACGACGTCGATGACTGCCAACCTTGGCCTCTTGCCCGCAGCCCTCGAGTCCTTGACAGCTTGGCGGAAAGCAGCGACTACCTCCTCGTCTTCGGCCGGGTAGATCAACGATACACACTTGCTCCCAACAACACCTAGCTTATCCTCAACCACATAATCGATCGTCTTGCCGCACGCGCCGTAGATGGTGTCAAAGTAGAGGATCTCGTCTTTGCCGTCGGCCGACCAGACGATGTTGCGCAGAACGGTGTTGACTCCCAAAGTGGCGTTGGAGACAAAGACAACGGTTTCGACGGGGACTTTGAGCAGCTTGGCGACGGCGGCGCGGGATTCGTCGAGGAGGACGGGGGTTTGGTAGCGGATGAAGGTGCATGGGCGGGCCTCGGCGGCGTTCTGGTAGGTGCGGAGTTTTTGCTGAATGGCGGAGGGGATGGTGCCGAAGGAGCCTGTTTGGGGTTGGTTGTTAACGTTTATGCTACCTAGGTGGGAGACGGGTGAGATGTGAGATGAAGGGATGTACGGACCGTGGTTGAGATTCCGGTAGGCAGGGTCGATGAGGAATTCCTTGAGGAGGGAATTGCCGAATTGGACGGGGCCAGTAACAGTTTGGGCGGCGTCGGCCTTTTGCTGCAGGGGCAGCTCGACCGTTGTAGCGACCATGATGGCTGTGATGTTTGTGGTCAAGTGGTGAAGACAAGTTGATGAGAATGAGTGAGTGAGCTGAGGAACCACTTCCTTTTCAAGTATGAAATCTTATCATGAGACGTCAACGGTCTTGACTCACGGAACCCCACAGACACGTGTGTACCATGACTCCATCGGGCCGTTCATCGGATCCTTGCCAACCGGGAAACCGAACCGGATCGTTGGATGCTGTCATTAGCGGGTCCCGTCGGCGCAGGGGCAGGGCATGCATGCATCGACATAAACCCCACATCATCCTTCTTTCAGCTGTCAGTTCTTTGTAGACCTCGTTTGTTCAACGCTATCGAGTCATGGTTGATGACCTTCCAGAACCGTGATAAACCGCCCTTGACCGCTCATATCTGTAATGAGGTTGCATCTTGTCGACTGAAGGGCGTGCTTGATGATGAGGTTGCGTCTTGGCACTCAAAGGGCGTGCTTGAATCTCTCCGTCTTACGAGGACGAGGAAGAATGAATCATGTCGGACTGTCGTTGAAAGCGGGGAACATGCCGACTGTGTGCCGGAAAATGTCGGAATGCAGCGGGTGTGACGCACGCGGTTGGAGGCGGATCAGGGGCAACAAGACATTGAGTTTGTGGCTCGATCCGAGGTTTGTTGACCTGGTGATGATGTTGGACAAAAGCTTGGTGTTCTGGAAAGTTTCGTCTGTTTCTCGAAATTCTCGAAATATTTTCTCAATGTTCGCGACCAGGGACCCCCGAACCTCAAAAAGTGACAAGATCAGGGCGCCTGACTAAGCAGTGTTACACCGTCATGCCAAGCCGCGGTTGTCATTTTCCGGCACTTATGTACCTCGGTACAATTCATTGTACCTTACGTAACAAAACATCACCACCAATGGCTTCTTAACCTCACTTTATCAACACCACCAAAACATGCACTCATAGGTAGGCACCGCTTGACTATTTCACCCACTCAAAATGACCGCCGACGAGCCCTCATCTGACTCCCTCACTCTCTGGGAGAAGCTCTCCCTCACCTGGCTTGTTCCTCTCTTCGGTGAGTCTTCCTGTCCTCTCCTCACCACCTTAACTATATCTCGACAAAGTTCTCACTAACACCCACCAGCTGCCCGCTGCATCAAATTCCTCCTCTTCCAACGTAACCCCTCCCTGCACTGGCGACAAATCCTCGCCCTAGCCCACCTCAAAGTCCGCCGCGCCACTTACCCCGCCAAGTACCTCCATCTCCAAGCGCGGCGCGTGCCGACGGGGAAAGCCATCGAGATTTACATCGCCAAACACCCCAACATCGCACACACCACCGTTACTGTTCCTCTCCCGCCTTCTCCAGCTTCTGATGTTGAGATTAAGAATGTCCCGGAGCCGGTGCTTCACTTCCTCACCCTCGTGAACGGGCAGGATGATGCCAGTGACAGTAAAAAGACAACGCTCCTCTACTTCCACGGCGGCGGCTACGTCTACCCCCTCCGCGCCACGGGCCACATGCCCTTTATTTTTTCCATGCACAAAGCCAGCCACGCTCAACAGACGGTAATCCTCGAGTACGCGCTCGCGCCCGAGCATCCTTACCCAGCGCAGTTGATTCAAGCCGTCGCGACCTTGCGCTATCTCATTACCGATATGTCCCTTTCCCCCTCCGATATCATCCTCGCCGGAGACTCCGCTGGCGGCCAACTCGTCGGCGCTTTGCTGGCCCACCTAGCGAAACCCAGTCCTTACGCCCCGCGCTTAGAACTGGAACAGTGGAGAGATGGAAGGGATCAGTTTAAAGCGGCGGTGTTTATCTCCCCCTGGGCCTCCATGCAGCGACCGGGCGATTTACAACTACTCGAAGCAGATGATAAATGGGATTACCTCACGCAAAAACAATGCGGGCGGTATCAAGACCTTTGGGACCCGAAGGTGGATGAGGTGTGGGCGAATTTGTGCGGCTTTTCGGCGGACGATCGAGATACTGAAGAGAAAGTTTGGGGACGGGTATTTGGGCGAGATGGGCGGAAAGCGATGGTGGGAAAGACGTTAGTGACGGCTGGCACGGCGGAGGTGTTGTTGGATAGTTGTCGGCGGTTTGGAAGGGAGTGTGTTGGGAGTGAGACGGTGGTGGTGGATCGGAATACGGAGGACTTGGAGAGGGTGGTGAAGGGGAGGGAGACGGTGACGGTGGAGTGTGTGGGCGAGGCACATGTGCAGCCGGCTTTGGATGCGGCGTTGGGGTATGAGGAGGGGGTGATGATGAGGGCTATGTTGGCTTGGTTGGGGGGTGTTTAGGGGTCCGTACCTGAACTGGAGATTGGAACCGACTTTGAATCATGATTTGTAGAAAAGGGATGTAACATTTCGTCTGTTAAATACCTGTACGTAACGAAATCTGTATGATCTCCAACTCCATCCTCACTAGCTAGGCTACTCTGGTGTCCACCTTGGTCCATGGTGTCCCCCGAAAAGATTCAGCGTGCTTTCCTGTTAACTTAGCCAAGAACTCCTCCACCTTCGCTGGTTCTGTGCGCCCAAACTCTTCGAGGTCCATCCTTTGGAGGACATTTACTCGCTCAAAGGTTTCAGTTTGAATGTCGGTCCCTGTAGTCCTTATAAGCAGCATGTAAAAGACATCGCCCTGGTTATTATAACCAAGTAGAATGACTCGAAAATCACACGTGGACTCGGTGTAGGGTTTGATCGTCTGAGGCGAGGTTCCCCTCTGCCTTTGGACATGGTATGCAGTCCAACTAAACTCGTACAATTCAGTCCTGTCTCCCCAGCACCATGGCTTTCCACGGTGAGTCAGCTCAAGCGGTACCTGAAGATGCTGGCCATCAGCGTCTAGAAATATCCAGCGGCGACTGTCGCGGTCATCGCAACACGAGCGGTCCTTGTTGGGATCACGACCATTTCCACCGTGGGCGTGGGCTTCTTTGGTGGGAAGTATAGTTCGCTCATGGAACTCCACCCAGTCTTCCTCCGCCATGTACCGTAGTTGCGGATTAGCGGTATATCCCTGGATGTGCAGAATCCGGGGCGGGTTTGGCAACGTTGTCAACCATAATACATCCGAGTCGTACCCCTGGCCCCAAGAGACAATCCTGCCATCGTCAAGTTCCACACTCAGATCGACAAGGCAAGTAAAGCTTGAACCTTGGTAAGGGAGTTTAAGGTGTTGGGTGCTTGTGTAGTAAGCTCCACCGTAAAGTTCAGTTTTTGGCCTCCAATCAGCCCATGTCCAGCTCGGGAATATCTCCTTTCTCGGTAGTGTGGTTGTTCCGTTCCCAAATTCGGCCGGACCAGAAATGTCACGCTCATAAGACCAGGCTAAACCGTGTACGAGGTTATATCTGGTCCGTTGTCCAGAGGACGTTGATATGACGTCTGGAAGCATCAACACACCCCATAGGTTGTGGATTGACGGCTTCAAGGACTGCAGATACTTTAATATGCCCGAAAATGCATTTACGGTGTCGTCCTCGAAGGTCATGCGCCGAAGAAAATAGTCCTCCACAAGTTGCAGGCACCAGCCAAGCTTGAGACTCCCAGTTCTTCCTACCTTGGTCAGGATTAGGGAGTCTGCCAGTCTCGTGCTGCTGTGCTCTTCCCTACCGAGTATTTCATGTCTGAGCTGCAGTAGAGCTGACGGTTCATGGATAGCTTCAAAGCGGTACGACCTAGGTGAGCTGCATTGGAAGTATGCCCCATCCTCTAGGAAAACAAGGCAACGGCATGATAGAAAAGCTTCCTGCATCGTCCAAGCTCGACTATTCCACTTCGAATACTTCAATGCGTTGGGAGCATAAGCTGTCACCACCGTGACAAACGTTCGGGATCCAATTCGAACAGAAGCTGATAAATCCTCATTCTTGTGAGCATACACATATTTCGACAACGACACACCTGGGAGTCCTTCGGAAGGATCATGTGCCGCCGCCGCAATCATTGTCAAGGAAGCTGACCCATATATGCTGTCCATGTTCTGAATCTGTTTGTGTTTTGCTTCTTGATCCCCTTGTGGGATACAGTACCGATCAATCCAAAGATATCTGAAGCGTAGCTTGATGACCGCCGTGATAACGTCTTCGATGAGAGGAGGAAGCTTTGACGGAAGTTGCCCATCGGCTGTCCGGTCCGAACTGTCCCTCTTTCCTTCATTCCCATCATCCGGTTCGGTTCCCCACACGTAGCTTAGAGCAACATAATCAGCATCTAGGTTTATCGGTAGATGCGACCAAGGAACGAGCCTCCGAGACGAACAGTCTATTACCCTGAGCCCTGGAATGTCTTGGAGAATAGATGCGTCGGTTTGGCAGGTGGTGCCATGATGTATAGCGCACTCGTCAAGCCATGACTTGGCAAGCTCGAAGTTTATATGCGGTCCGACAAAGTGGCCACTGATCTTCCCTGAATCATTGCTGAGCTCAAGAGCCATACCAGCGGTCGAATCGTCCCCATCGGGGTTGTATGGTAACAATGGGCCATGGGAGACATCCAATAGTCTGGATGGCCAAAGCCACAAGCAAAAGCTGTCACAAACTTGGTCGAAGTCTTGACGGATGCCATACTGTCCCTTTGCCGAACCAATAAAAAGGGAGAGGTTGCTTCTAGACCACCACTGACCCCGACTGTCACCATAAGCCTCAACCATGTGGGCCAAGAAATTGCAGAGGCTGCATCTCTTTCTTTGGAACAGCTCGACAACGTGATGAAGATCACCCTGGTCTGTGACTCTCTGTGCTCCCTGGCTCTGGTATGCACTCAGCCCATTAGGGCCATCAAACCCCCGGTCAAAGAGTTCCTCAAGCTTGGCACTAATTCCTCGACATTTTGAGCAGAACGTTGTGCCATCCGGTGATTCAGCAGCTTCCTGTGTCTTTGTGTTAGTATGCAAATCCAATCAAATGTTTGCGAGAAGTAGTTGAGGACCTACAGCGGATATTTCAATGCCCTCTCTAGCCCATGGGAGTCCGTGGTCTTGATAATGCAGAGATGCAGCCATTGTGGCCACAAGCGGTTTATTCACTGAAGGAGGACCAGGCAAAGAAAAACGATCAAGATGTGCGCTTGAAGGGCGATGAAGCGCGCAAAATCTCGGACGTCCCTGACAACGTTGTGCGGAGGACTGATGCAATGTTGAAGCCAGAGGAGAGCTTGGGAAGATGTTTCCAATGGAGACAAACTGGTCGCAAATTCAAAATTGGCGTTTGGGCTCCCTCTTCAGCCTCTCAAAGGATCCATCGATCCATCGATTTTGTTGTCGGCTGTGCATCATTGACGTGGCCCGGGACTTCGTATGTTGGGCAGAGCCAGTCGCCCAGTCGCTGTCGGGCACCCGGGGAATGGACGCGTGTGTGTCATGCTTGGGGCTGAGGGGGCTGGTGGGGAGCTGACCGCGGGCTCTGGGGGGAGCGAACCAGAGGACGAAGTCGCAAGACGATGCGGGGTAAAGCGACCTGAGAGAAGAATGTGAAGGAGGACTGAGGTGGTGAATCGGTGATGGATGCGGTAGTTGCTTGGTGGAAAACGAAGAATTGAGCATTTGAGGAGACGCCGGGAGCTGGGGCCGGCGACAGTTTTGTGCCCCTCAAACCTCGCTTCTCCAAAAGGTCCACAGCTAAAATGCTCCTTCCTTGGCTCGATGATTGAACAAATTTTCTTTGCAAGGTGTTCTTGCCCTTTAGACTTACTCTGCGACTCTACCTCCGTAAACCGGCGCTTATCAATCGACGGGATATTGGCAACTTTTTGACATAACGTCTACCTGTACTCTCCTTTGCGTCCGATCGCGTGCTATTAGACACGATCGGTGTAAGCTGCTGTAAGCCCGCTGTATACTAACGCTAACTAAGCATCATATGTTAACTTGTTAAGACTCCACCAGGATGGAATACCCGACTCCGGCCTCCAGCTCTCGTCACTTCCACTTCCTTTGACTTCCACTTCTGAATCTCAGCCCTGTAGTAAAATGCCTTTCCCGTCAGCCGTGAGTAGTCCCCCCTGAACCCCTTCAAGATTCCTAAAAGTAACAACTGTTTGTTTCAGGTGGGGACGTGGAAATGACGAGTGGCTTGGGTGTGTTCGGACTACCTTACCGACCGCAAGCTTGGCGGGGTTTTCCACGACGACGAAGTGCTGTTAGATGGCTCACCCTGTAAGGCGCTATAACATCACTTAACGTTAGCACACAATGAGCGATACCGGTCTCTACATGCTGGTGCCGCGCAGCCTGTCTGGATTTGCATTTCTTGATCGATGGCTGCACACACACATATGCAAAGAACCAACCGCTTCCCATACCAGCTGTTCCTTCCAATTTTCGGTATTGGGATTTCACATCTCACAGGGCATGATCCCTGCGAGTCGCGTGGGTTGGTAAGGTAAGGTACCCAACGCCGTCTCTCAGGAAATTCAGGAGCCAACGTCAAATGGGACCAGTATGGCGTTCATCAGTTGGGAAGAACGACAAAGTCAAGAAAGGCAGAGAGACGCATATAACATTGGACCTTGCACTCGAACAATACTCCAAGGCACAGCTTTGCTCGCACTTATAAGACTTTGACTCTATGGCTTGCCAGTGTGTATCATATTGGCAATACCTAGTCAACATCGATTCATCCAACATTCTTTTCCTGCTTATTCAAGCATCACGACCGTCTAGGACTCGAGCACCCATTCCCGTCCTCACCCAACCGCACCTCTCTTCTCTCCCTCCAACTTTTTCCACACCTCCCTCCACACAAACAACAACAACCCCGTCTGCCCATCCTTACATACCCAGATACAACCCGGTTGACTAGGCACTCACACTCCCAAGTTCCATAGCTTCTCGCATCGACACTTCCATTTCTCCTTTATCACCTTGTTTCGATGTCCAAGGTTGAGCACCCCATGCCAGCAGAACCATTGGTCTGGAGTACCGTCACGCTCAAATGCGCGCCAGTACTTCAGCCTTCGTTCGTTTTCTGACGCGAAGAAGCTGGATATGACGGATATGATGAGTGGCGTGTGGATGTTGGGGTCGGGTTGGTTGGGCCTAACGATCATATAGGGCCTCTTGAGGATGTGGAGGTCGATGACCTGGGTTGTGGTGCTGACGCAGGCTTCGAGTTGGGTGATGGCGACTGGTGCCTGCCTGCCAGGTTCGAGGTGTTGGAAATGTTGGCGCAAGGGTTCAGGGTTTTTGTCGAGACCGGCCTCCGATCTGGTCCGTTTGCGGCTTTGCTCCTGAGTTGACCACAGAGAATGTCATGGTCGTTCTTATCGAGTACAAGAATTGTCAGTCACGACCATACGGCTTGGTTATTTGTTGGGTTCCTGAGAGAAGTAGGAACTTACCTCGGTGTTTTTTGGTGGTTCTTGTTTGATATAAATATCGTCTTCTTGTAATGCCGAGCTTGCCTGAGGTACCCTGTCCTGCTCAAGCATTGGCATCTCAGGGGGCACCGCAACAACCGGAACCTCCTGTCTAGCCCTGACGATATTCTTTTCCGCCTCGAACTGGAATCGTTCAACGACCAACTTCCGTTTCTCAGTGTTCAACTCAGCCTCCTTGGCGGTGAGACACTGCCTCTGCAGCGTCAGCTCCTGCCAGTTGACTTCCATAAGCCTTTCCTCGGTCAACCATTTTTCCCTGTCAAGAGCGTAGGCAAAGTGTTCCTTTTGGAGGAACTCTAACAAATTCCCGGGGCGCATAATGGAAGTCGTTGGCCAGTTCCCGCTGGGTGAAGTGGACTGTCATCTTGAACAGCTGCCACATTCTGTCGTGGACTTGCTGGGGAGATAAAACTCGGAAGGAAATTTGCTGCGATGAGTCCGCAACGAATTTGCGGATGTCTTCGTTGCTGACGGGGCCGTTATCATCGCCGGGGTGAGCATTGGCGGGCATGGCAGGGCGCTGGTTCTGGTTGTTGGTGTTGGACATTTTTCTGGTTATGCTGGTTTGTGGTATATATACCGACTAAGAAGAAAGGAAGTGGAAGGGTTGCTGGGTTTGTGGAAGGCGTGCTGTTGCGAGATGATGGGTGGCGAAAAGACCGAGCGGTTGAGAGGTGGAAGAAATTCCACAATACCAACAAAATATTGAGGGCGAAAGGAAGGGGTGGTGGGCCAAGTGGCAGAGGGCAAAGCCTAGTCTCGCCGTTACCTGGCAAACCTTCCCGTCCCGACTGCGTGACGTCTGGACCACTGGGCGGCTTGTTATTTCGTGCCTTCCTCGCTCGAAAGACTCTTCACCAACTCCCGGCCCGTTTTAGGTCAGCCAGCAGGTGTACTACAGAATCAATAGAGTGAGCTTGTGAAGGGAGAGAATGGCGGTTTGATGGAGAAGGTTAACAGAAGAAAAGAATATATAAACTGGACGATGTTGGTTCCCCGCATGGTCACAAGATGTCCACGTCCTTCCAACACTGATATGTCCTTTCATCCATACCCTATCAGCTTCCGTCTCCAATCTTGCTTGAACAGTTGGAGATCTGGGAGTACTCCCGATTACCTTTTTCTTGGTGTCTTCAGTTTATACGGCCACCAAGCGGTGACATATACCTTAGGAAGTAGAAGGTTTGACCATGAGATAGTCACAGTCAGCATATAGGCTACTAAAGCAAGCCTGACAAATGCTCAGGGTACTACATAACATGGAAACACTCCGACTTGAAGAAAACTCATCATATTTCCATGATGAGTGGCAAGGCCAACGGTCGTTTAAACCACTTATATCCATGACTGAAATGCATGACTTGCTGCCAGCTTGACGGTACCCAGAAGTCATGAAAAGCGAGCAAACCTACACTAGTAGGTACCTAGAGGTACATGTACTCAACCACAGCTGTCCTAATGAGCTTTGGCATAATCCGTAGGTCAGTCTCCATGTTCACTTCGTTGCCTCACCCCTATATCTGCTGATACGATATGTGCATCTGACCTGAATCCCCAAAGGAATGAGATGGAGGACCACGTGGACGTAGTTTCTTCCGAGCCGTGTATGTTACAACCGTGGTGCGTTCGGCAAGCTGGCAGGCACTCCAGCACCTACTAAGGCCCGTCAGGTGACTGCCAGCCCAGGTTTTACCCCGTGGCCTGTGCCATCCACCTGCCACCAAATTGTTCCTTCACCAACAATTTAGTGGCGTGAATTCTTTCTCCCTCAATCGACGTCCCGGATATTTCTTCAACATTCAAGAACACCACTGACAGCACATTTTCTCACTACCAAGCATCTTGACACTCACATTCCTGGTCTCTATTTTTTCTACCACTAGCGCCTTCAACAATTGTCACCATGTCCAGCGGAGCGAAACAGCCAACAACCCTCGCGGCGTATCTCAACGTGGGCATTGCCGCCGCAGGCGACAGTGCCGTCACAGATATGAACTTGTCCACTGCAAGAACGAAGCACTGGAACAACTTCCGCTCGAGGAACAACATGAGGGACACAAAAGGCTGCTCCGATTGATGTTAGCAGCCGTCCTCTGGTGGAAGTCAAAACGGGCCGAGGACCTCAAGATGGCACCCCTCGCCGTCGCGAGGGAGCATCTGAAGGCGGAACACGACGCTTACGTTCGTGAGAGCAAGCTTTTGGCCAATCAAAAGAAGGAGCTAGACGCCAAAAGGAAGATGTTAGCGCACGAGAAGAGAGAACTGTTGGCGGAGCAGGCGCACTTCGAGATAGAAAAGAAGATCGTCAGAGCCAGCATGAGGCTCTTGTCCAGCAGATTTCCGTTTCAGTTCCACAACAGGAAGAGCAGAGAACGTTCACTCCTCAATTGGAAGGAAGCCTTGGAGGACAAACACAGCACGGAAACAGCGAGGTTAGTACCTTCTAGGCGCCCAACCATCCAGCGCGTCAGGGCTCTTTCTGATTATGGACAGAATGCTTCTACTTCCGCTTCGACCATCAGCGGCAAACGAACCCTCTCCGACGTCAACCTCGACAGACTCCACGTTACCACCACAGCAGCCATCTCAAAGCCCTAGGGCTGGAATTGAACCAACCCCAGCTCCGGCTCCAAGTCCAGCCAGAGCTAACATGTCATCACTAGAGGCCGGCATCAGAATGACCATCGCAGTACTCAATCTGCACACCATCACTGTCCCAACGCAAAGCACCATTGATGTCCCAACGCAAAGCCGAAAGATTGGTAACATTAACGTTTCAACCGCAATCGTGGTAGCAGAGATAGCTAGCGTCCTCAGTCTAGGAGACCAAAGCAAGATTACACGCTGGTGCACGTTTGAAAGAGAGGGTAATCCAGGCCAGTGGTACTGCTGGTTTGGTGTCCTCAACCACGGCGAGCAACACGCTTCCGTTGCAGATGGGAAGTGCGTTTGCAACCACGTTTACGTTCCTGGGTTGCTCACAATTTACTATCCTATGTGTATACTGGTGAGGAGGAACAAAGGGTCGGGGCTGTGCGCGTTTGTTTGGAGGCAGCTGCTGGAGCAGGTGGAGAGAGATACCTGACAGCTTTTTTTTTTTGTTGTTGTTGTTGTTATTTTTAACGTCTACTTCCGCCTCCCGAAGGGCATGAGACGTGCGCAAGCTATTTAGATACAAGAAATTGGCCCAAATCCTCCTTCTATAACCCCTATAAAGTAGAGCCCAAACCACGGCTTATTGCCTTTATCTTTTCATTGCCCCCGAAAAGAGATACCTTAGTTAGGGGCTCCAATTCAGCATTCGCTGTTCGGGTTGAGCCCTCGTCCTGTCCGTACTCTAGAGCACGGACTCCCACAAATTCCGTAGCCAATTTTGAAGGATAGAGGTCAACGCCGTTGGAGGGAAACCACAAGGGGAAAACCCCCAAAATTGGTCCGCCGTCCTCCTTTAGTTGATAAAGAGAGAGGATCGAGGAAGATATAACGATTAGAATGCGGCCCAGCCGTTTTGGGTCCGGCAAGCGGCGTCCTAAGGTAGAGTTTTCGAGGTGGTTGTCATTCAGTGTAGTCCATCATCGCACCTTAAGCCGGCGTTGTCGCTGCGGCAGTGTAGACGGAAGCCCGGTGAACGGTATTGGCCTCGGCGCCCCTTTATCTTCCTTAAGTAGTGAATCTCGAAGAGCTCGGCTTCGAGCTACTGGCGTTGTCGAAGACGGAGGTCAACTCTCCAGAATCCCTCCGTCGAAGTCGTCGAAATGGGGGGTTAGGCCATTGTTAGCCCGAAGGCACCCAAAAGCACCAAAAAAGGGTAGTTCTTGGCTTAGCCACTTAACAACCGACTAACGGTGGGTGCCAAGAAAATATTTTTCGGGGGAGAGTTGAGATACCTGACGGCGTGTGAATGAAGAGAGGAACGGAAGGGTAGAAGGAGGGAGGCGGTGCGTTGAGATGTATGGGTCATGACTGCGTCGTTAATAACGTACATGCCCTAATACAAACAGCGTTCGAGTCACTGTGAGGTACCTGTACTATGTGTTTCCAGAAAAGCACGCGGAAAAAGCTACCTAGAGGTAGGTAGCATAACATCATGGTTTTTATATTGCTTTATAGGATTCATTTAAAAAAAACAACGCCGTCGGGAACAGACCTGACACTTGTCAGAGTCGAACGCGGAACCCTACACCACACTTGTGGTGTCCCACTTGAAGCTGTAAAGGCCCTCACTGCCGCTGGTTGAGCCAACGGCGAGGGGATTTGTTGTTGAAAGTAGGGGCTGGGCCTTGGCCTTATCAAGGGGACTCGTCGTGCGGCTGCCTGGTTGGCTGGGAAGGGGGCTGTCTCCTACAGGCTGGAGGCCAGCCTTAACTTCGGATGACTTGCGAACTCGTTTCTGCAGGAGCTCCGTATACCCCGTGAATCGAGATGACCTTCTCGAGAATACCATTATGCTTTGGTGGTTGACGCCTGGAAAATCTCCACTCCGAGCAGAAGATGTAACAAAGCGGTTTATGTCAGTCCTACATGCAGAAATAGTGTTGGACAAACCCCAGGTCTGGCCGTAAATCCTGCAAATAAGCCAAGTACATGGCCTGGGACTTGACTTTGTTGACTTCCACTTGTGTAAAACCCTGCCGCCATCCTTCGCTGGTAGTTTGCGCTCCAGAAGTAGGTAGGCAGATTTTACACGAATCACAGTTACAGTGATTGCTAGTCAGTTGCAAGGGACAGAGCTATGAATAGAGGTACAAATTGGAAGGTACGGGGAGGTGGAATGAGTTCAATAACCAAATAAATAAACGCAGGCGAGCAGGCAAAACGCCCAGTCTCAAGACATGGATACGGACGGGAGTCTCGTGCTATTATATCTTATTGATGAACCATCACTGTATGTACTTGGTCACGATATCTTTAGATACGTATAGGATAACAAGAAAGCATGCCCAGGGTGCGGTCAAGTTTTATCTTGAATAAGCCAAGTACGGCCTCAGACTTGACTTTCTTGACCTTTGTGAAACCCTGCCTCATCCTTCTCTGGTAGTTTGCTCTCTAGAAAGAGGCGGACATCACTCGCGTCGCGATTTTCAGTCACGTCGCGCCTAGCTAGGTAGCCCTATAACTTCGTCTCCGTGCACAGCTCTCTCCTCTTTCTTTTTCTTTCCTCACACAATCACAGAAAATCTTCCTTCTCTCTACCCCGCGGCACATCTCACGGTTACCTCTCCAAGCAAAGACCTTCAACGTAAGTTATCTTAAATTTTGTTCAGTCGATAGTCTATATATCTCGATGATACCTTCTTTCCCTCAGTCTCAGCTCACTCGCTCTCGGCTCAAACTAAACGTCGCTCAAACTAAACATCGCGTTACGAAACCTTTCTACAACTTTCTTCCCGCGCTCAGCTCTCTCTTCTCTTCTTTCTTTCATCACACAACCACGAACTGGAATCTTCCTCCGTTCTACCCCGCGATCTCTCAGTAAAAGATCAAAGCTTCCAACGTAAGTATTTTCACTTCTGTTCAACCCTCAGTCTACCTGTCTCGCTAAGACTTCCTTTCATTCATCAGATCGTCACCATCTTCCTTCTTGCTGCATACCCCGCGGTCTCAAGGTTACAACTTGAGTAGAAGCTTTCAACATAAGTGCTTCCTTTTCGCTCAAGCAGCAGTCTATATATCTCGCTAACATCTTCTTTCCTTTTCTCATTAGATTCCCAACAACTTTCATCTCCATTTGAAGGTCTTCGTTAACCTCACTTCTTCCTCAGCTCACACGTATGTAAGCTGCTCTGCTTTCGATCAGTCAATAATCTCTATATCTCGCTAATACTTTGTTTTTGTTTTTCATCAGATCATCCACATCTTCCATCCCCATTTCCAAGTGAATATCTTGCTACCAAAATTTTCGTCAACCTCACTTTTCACTAACCTCATCAAGATGTCTGCCTCAAACAACCAATCCTCCTACGAGGCGATCAAGAGACACATCGAGATCAGCATGTTCTCCATAGTGGTGGAGGACATCCTCGCCGTGGCCCCCGAGCATGTCGACACCCAGTACAAAGTGGCCCGAGCCTACTACAAGGCAAAGGAGGAAGTGGTGGCCGGCTACTACGAGCACTTCTGCCTCGGCAACCCTCAGCCCGAGGTCCTCACAGAGGGTGCCATCGAGTGGGCGACCGCCATCCAGTTGTGGATGAAATTCTGTGGAGGGGTCGTCACGATGTGTCCCGCTGTCGCGTTCAGAGCGGAGTGTGAGGAACATATGACGAGACTGGACGAGGCTTGGCTGCTATACGTGGCGTGAAGGATGGAGTAGGATGGGATGAACGAGGTTGAAGGGGGGGGGGGGGGGGGGGGAAGGGGGGGGGGGGGGGGGGGGGGGGGGGGGGTGAAAGCTGGTGTGAGTTAGTAGCCTCAGGGCTTGATGAAGGGTTTTACGGGCAGCTGGATACAACAGAGTATCCAAAAGAAATCTTGATGGAATCAGAGGGAAGTAGGTCGTAATGGAAGAATTGCGTGCCGGTGATATCCAGGACAGACATCCAGTCTTTCCACAAATGCCCATGCCGAATTCATGGTCGTGATAGTATGAACCTGCCACGCCGACCTCCCGTCTCGAAATCATCGCAGTGAGGCTTTCCCAGCTCTCTGTCAGAAATCATCGCGGTGAGGATGGCATGCCTCGACGTGCCAATCAGGCCTTGTCCTCCTCCGCGTAGGGCATCACATCGATCCATTTCTCAAAGCCTTTCTACGGGCCGTCCTTGATGAACGCGAACCAGGTAACCTCACGGTTGACAACAGAACATTCAAGATAACGGCCATGCACCCCGAGGAGTGCCCCCGACGGCCATACGCAAATTTGGCCACTCTTTCCGGTTGGCCCACCAACCAACTCCCATGGACGGGGCTGTGCAGCCACAACCCCCTGACCGAGAACCCCCGTGGCGGCGTGAAACTTCTCACCGTCGCACAGCGCACGAAGCTCTACGACGACAGCCAGACAAATGCCCGGCGCGCCGACAAGCTTCGGAAACGGGGGGAACTGGGATCAAGCCTCCCTAAAAGCTTCAACAGCGAGGTCCAACGAAATCACCGTTAGGGACTCCGACCGTCTGGGTTGCCTCGTCGTAATCAAGGCTGGTCCACGCCTCGTTTACAACTCTGCAGTGATGGTCGTCGATCGGGGACGGCTCGTCGGGCTATAGCAGGGCTCTGGTAATAGCGCCAACGATGTTAGTCTGCAAGTTGGTACTGTCGGGCGCGCCTCCGGGAATATTTCGGATAAACTCGAAGGCCTTGCACAATTGACTGTTCCAGGCCCGAAGCTTCAATAATCGGCCTTCAGCTCATCGATAGCCTTCTTGTAGGCGGTCTTCAGCTCGTTGATCTCAGTCTGGAAATCGGTCTTAACTGTCGCGATAGCCTTCTTAATACTAGCGTCGATCTTGTGCTTCTTGACAGCGGGCTCGTCGCGTTTGGTGTTGCTACATTAGGAGGGAGCGCAGCAAAGGCGCCGATCGCTGGCCACCTATCTAAGTCTCGCTCTCAGGGCGCCCGTACCGGAACGAGCTTCTGCAATAAAAATGGAAAGAAGTGTTCATGGAAGAGCTTCGACAAAAGCTATTCCTACCCCCATCTTCAACTTTTCTCATTACATTTTTATTGCAGCATCTTCTGAGCAATTAAGATCTAGTACACCATCATAAGTTTATGCGGGCAGTCAGCGATAGATGAAAGGAAAGATCATCCGAAGGAATCTTGAAGTACCTCTAAGCACACCTCGTGGACGTAATTCATGGATGGAAGTAGTGTATACTGAGATAATAGGGGCACCCAAAAAAGGAAGAGCATCCCGTCTGCATCGAGGATGGAAAGATGTGTGGATGGAAGAGCTTCGTCGAAACCCACATGCGGACCGTATCCTATGAAGTCCGTCATGCCTAAACGTTGGTGATCCTGTAATGCCAAATGATCATCGCAAGCTTCCGGGCATGTCAGCTTCCCCACAGATTGAGTTGCCTAGGTATTGGAAGGAAACCCTTTAATGTCCTTCATTTATACCTACCTTAGGCAATGTCTTCTCAGCATCCCCGAAGTACTGATCTAACGGATCCCCGTAGCTCTTTCGCTGTCTCAGCAAGGAGAAGCAAGCTAGGGGTACACATACCATAACATATCTTTCGGCCCGTCTCCCTTCCTTGGGGTGCCTTTGTTTCTTTCCTCCTCTTCCCTCCCCTAAAGCTCTTCCATCTCAGCTATCCACTTCATCGCAGCCTCACGATCTTCCCGCCACGCTTCTCCCGTTCCATGTAACAGTGGTCGCGGCTTCCTCTCCCAGAGCAGGAGGCCACAACTGGCCGTAGTTTCTGTATCATAGGCTATGTTCTACCTAACCTCATGCTCTCCTATAGTAGTCTGAACTACAGGGCTCATCCCTCGCTGGGTTTGGCTGATTATGCTTGATGAGGACTATCTTCTCCCGAGTAGGCTTATTTCGCTCTCTGAACCTCTCCCTCACTGACTCTGTTACGTTCTCGTAGGGCCCATCGTCAACGGCTGAGGACATGCCTCTGCTATTATCATCATCCTGCAAGAAGGTGTCGTAAGTCTCGCCGCACATCATCTGGGGTGAGTGGGGTCGGCAAACTCGTCATCATTATGTTACGATCCAACCAGGGATCACTTGTGTAAGCTCGATCAGATAGAACCAACAGACCAATCAGGTGGGACACGAAGGGAGGACCCGAAGCTCCGGGTCCATAGCTCGGGTCCACGGGTCCGGTATATCGGGTCCACGGGTCCGGTATATCGGGTCCATGAAGGCCGGTATATAAAGACGGCCTTCCCAGGCCTCTTCAGATACTGGCTCTTCAGCAAGCAACAGCTTCTACAATCGATCAGTACCTTTCGGCTACTACTACCGTTGTTCTTATTCCCAGCGATATACTCTTGTGCTTGTAATGGTTCGTCACAGTTGGGTTGGGTTGGATAATGTGAAAGAGTGAAGTTGGAGTCTCTCGTCGTGATGTCTGAGCCCAGGAACCAGTTCTTGAGGACAGAGATTCACGTAGGTGGCTGACGAAAGTCGAGCTTAAATGGGTCAACTCCCACAATTGGTGCCTGGCCACCAAGAAGAAGTCCATTGATGGCTTCATAATACTATGCTATTGTTATCTGTCAGTATTGTGGTCGAGCCGCGAGGTGGGAAGGGGTAACTCACCTGCCACTGCTGCCAGGGGGTGGTTAAAAGGGAAGGGTAACGGTCGTGGGGTTGAACAAAGAGATGGTTTGGGATTTCGACGACCACGTTACTCGGGCAATATGGAATCGTCCCTGAGGGCATATAAGCACTTAAGATACGCAATGCTATATCTCGGCTTCATTGGCCGCTCACAGCTTGATCGCCGCACGGTCTGATTGTGATGTATTGTCACTTGATGACGGCAATTCTTTGACTATCCTTGGCCGTGTTGTGTTAAGCCCTGCTGTCGACGAGGACATTTTCCACAAGTTATTTGGCGAGAGTCAAAGCAGGGCAAAGAGTTCCGCGACTTAGGAGCCTCGGGCTTTCGAATCCAAGTTGCAATTGGGTATCAAGGGTCAGCCACGCAAGGCTAGCGGTAACGAAGAAAACATAACAAGCGAGGCTGAAGCTGAACAGGACCAGTCATCCGATCGACTGATGCGGGATGCCACCTAAAGTCCAGATGACTATGTGTTCACGCCAACGGCTTCCCACCCTTGGCTTTGCCAACCAACCCCCAAACCAACTTCCACACGGCTCCCCTCTGTCTCTGTCCTCCCTCCCTCGGCGCAAACACCTTCAGCCTCCCCTCGGACATCACAAAACCCCCGCAAGCAATCTTCGTCATCCTAACGCCCGGATGAAACATGTTCAAGCCTAGGTGCTTGTCAACATACCAACCCAGAGCCTCCGTAAACGGCGATTGCAGTTGTGATTGTCCATCTTCCGTTTCATTGGCTCCAGCAGTCCTCCATTCCCACCCCTCCTCTCCAAGCCGACCAGCCAACCTTCGTCGCTTCTTAACATCAATCTCCCACGTCTGTTTTTCCTTAGTCTTGCCCTTCCCATTATCCTTTCCCTTCTCCTTATCTTCACCGCCCTCCAACAGCTTCCCAGCCCGCACGAACCTCCGTACCTCAACAGCAGGAATAATGACATCAATCCCCTTTATCCCCAACGGCTCTTTCGCAGGGAGGTCTCTGTCCTCTCCCGCGGCGGCAGTGGCGTCATGGGCATTTCCTTTGTTCTCCGCTGGTGGGATGTAGAACCCAAGGTTGAGCACTACATCCTTCGCCAGCGGTCCTGTCTCCGGCACTCCAGCTGTTCGAATCCATGATTCCCAGGACTGTACGAAACTTCGTGTACCTAGCCGGAGGGAGCTGACGCGGCAGTCGAAGGTTGTGGAGAGGAAGTCAGCGATGACGGTCTTGAGAGGCGCAGGCATTCGAAGGAGGAGGAGAGGGAGGAAGAGGAAGTGGGATGGGTTGGGAGGGTCGGTTGGTTGGGAGTTGGAGATGATGAATTGGGTCGTTGAAGTGTCTAGTTGTTGATCCGAGGAGAATGGTAGAAGCAGGGCGGTGCATTCGGCAGTTTCGTAACGGAGGAGGATGTGGAGGGCTTTCTTGTCTTGTAGTTGTTCGACCAGGGCGGGCCAGTCTAGGTCTGTTCGCGTGACATCTTCGTCCTCGCCCTCTCTGTCGTTTAGTTCGGAACCGGTGATATCCAACACGGTGCTCATGCTAACCCATCGTATGTCGACGAACTCCAGCGCCCCAGCTCTTCCCATAACACCATCCTCCCCATCTGCCCTCCCCAATCCAACCTCGACACCGCGGACTACATCTCCCACTAGTATTTCGCGCAGCCGCTGTGAAAGGGTCTGTAATCGTTCGTGATTGAGTGGCTGTTTGCCGATGTATAAGGGAGAGACACGGTGCGTAGAAAAGGTGGTGTTGTAGAAAGGTGGCCGCGATTCTTCTTGCTCGAGGACTTCTGGGGAGGATCGGTCGGGGGAGGTGGATGACTGTCGAGATTCTGGTTCGGGATCTGATTCGACCCGTTGACGTTTGCGGCCTCGCTGTGGCATCTCAGGTGCCTGTGTTGAGGTTGTTGCTGGTTAAGTCGACCAAGCTGTCGAGCTGTGGAAGCTGGCGTCCGAGGATCGCGGGGTGGTTGCGGTTGCGACGCGCTACGTGTAGCTCGGTTCGTGAGGGTTGACGGATGTAGGAGTGCACGCTGGTACGACTATTCGAAGGACGTGCCCATCTGTTGTGAAATGCGGGACGTGGGCGGTCAATGGCTTGCAATGTGTCAAGTGTTGATGACGAGGAAAAGGCGACGGGAAGTCAACAATGTTGCCATAGCGAAGAAGCCTTATCGGCGTTATCGATGCGTTCGCGTCATGCAGCGGGGACGGGACATGTGCTGAAGCACGCTGTGGTTACAGTGGGTTCAATCGGAGATCCAGGGTTCGGGTTACATGAGTGTCTCGCGCCCTCTTCTGTCTCTCCCCTCTCCTCCCGACATCGTCAACAATAACCGCCAAACACAGCAAAATGCCCTCCTTCGGCTTCCGGGATTGCTTCCCCGTATTCATACCTCTCGGCAATTTCTTTTGGAAGAATTTAACCATCAAGAACGGATGAAGGGGACGACAGTTAGGCACACTCCCGCGGGTATCTCTTCATCTCCCGGTCTCTTCCCAGTCTGACCATCGTCAACAACCACCGCCACGCCATCTTCCCAAGAAATCAGATTCAGAGCTCACACTTAAATGAGCGCATGGGCGTTGACAAAGTAAATTAGAAACGATCGACATAAAACATTACGCATACGCTCATCCCTTTACTCTTCTCATCGTCATCACCTCCCCGGCCAAATCTCGACCTTATTCCCAAACGTACTCCCCCCCGATAAACTCTTACTATGCATCCCCCTCGCCCCATCAAACTCAAACCCCCACTCCCCCTGGTGAGCATGTCCCCTCTGATCCTCCACATCCCTCGCCACGGTGGTAAACGCACCATTCATCCTCTTGTCCTGCAGTTCCATCTCCTCCACGCCATCCACAACAGTACACGTAGTCCCCTTGGTCGGACTCAACGGCTCCTCGCTCCTCTCACTCGTAAAACTGACAACCTTCCTAACCCCAACCTCAACCCTCGAGTTTTGCTGCTGCTGGTCACCAATCTTACTTGCACCCGCACCCGCACCGTCCCTTCTACTGCCCGTCCAACTTTGTGAAGTCCCCTTCTTACTCCCCTTTCTGGACGACTTCCCCTTCCAAACCCTAAACAAACTCTTAAAATACGGCACACACCCACACATGATCCCCAAATGAATCTCCACCGCCGTCCACACCCACAGCTGAATCCCCTCCCAGGTAGGATCCCACGTCTTCCACACGACATAATGGACCCAGTACATCCTGATGCACGCCGCAAAAACGACAAACAATCCAAAGCTAAACAGCACAACAAGAATCACGCGCTGGTGAATCGGGATGTGCGCCCTGTAGAACGTCGGCAGCGGGAGAACCCAAACGATAAAATCCGCCAGCGCCGTGACGATGGCGTGCGTCATGAGCGGAGCGCCCTCGGGGATGCAATCGGTGCTGTCGGACCGCAAAATGTCCCAGTACGAGGCGACGGGGTGGCATTGGGTGAAGAGCAAGATAAAAGAGCCGCAGTTCATGGCGACGATGAAGACCATTGCGTATTTCGTTAGGCGGCGGAACCAGGAGTCCAAGGGCGCGAGGGCCAGGTAGGACACTAAAATGGAGACTTTGGCCAGGCCAGAGGACATGATGAAGACGGCTTGGGTGGCCATGGAGATCTGGCGCCCCTGCGAGAGTTGGGTGAGGGTTAGGTCGTATATGTGTTTGTCCCAGCCGAAGGTGGTGTAGGCGAGGATGACGCAGATGGAGACTACGGTGCCGAAGATCTGTGGATGGATGGATGCTTGTTAGTTTGTGCTGCCCTCCGTAGTTTGGAAATGTTGTTTGGTTGGTGAGAGTGGAAAAAGACGTACCGTGGCGATGATCATGAACCAGTCATCCCATCCCATTTTGCGTAGGAGTCGAGCGCGGACGTAGAGACGGAGAGCGAGGAACATGAGTGATAGAGGAAGCATGACGAGTTCGACGATGATGAGGCCCGGTCCTCGCCTTTCCGGGTTGTTGTAGTTTGGTTCTGGCCATTGGGCCCGGACTTCTGCTGGTGGGATTCTCATTTTGGTGGATGTGTGTGTGTGTGTCTGAGTTGTGGTGTTTTGGTTCGATATTCCTGATATCTCTCTCCTCTCGGGATTCCCTTATGGCGTTTCCTTCTCGTCGGTATTTGTTGTTTGTTTTCAACGATCGAATGATAGGATCCGTCGCCCGCCTACTTTCGTGACGCCAGCATCGATTTCCTTTCTGATACGATGGCAGATCGCAGGTCGTGTATGTGTAAAGTCCAGAATGATTGATCGACAATAACCCTTCAACAGCCCAACAGCCCTATATCCTGCTCTTTATCCTTCTGAGTAGCAGTGCTAGACTCCCAATATTTTAGTACTGCAACAGTCGCAGCGAAATCTTCTGAAGGTTAAAAGAGATCGACCAGAAGAGGTTGCAAGCAAGCAGGCAGGCCATGTGCAAGCAAGGGAAGGGGGGGGGGGGAAACGGCGATAAAAGGCGATCTGTAACGGAAACCCCCCAGACCACCTATACCCACCCTCGTTCTCGTCTTCTTCACTTCTTCTCGACCCTATCCCAGCGTGGAAGTTCCCCCTGCACGACATTGGCGCCGAGCCCGGTGCTAGTGGTGAGAAGGGAACCGAGCTCCGATCTGACATCTCCGGGCTCCCTGGTTCGCATACGACCGAGGAGTTCTAGACTAGGCCGGTTGTGCTTTGACATTAACAGTGGGTCAGGAGAAAGTGACGAAGGCTGCAGTCAGTAGTTCATCTCATCTTGGGTCTATCGATTGACGGGTCCGTCGATTGATCGGGTAGCAAGTGTTGATTTATCGGCCCGTGTCCGTGGAAAACCAAACCTCGCTTCCATCTTTTCTTGTTTTCCCAAGCAGTCTGGTCCGAAGCTAGCCCCAAGACTCGCTACTAGTTTTCAGCCGCCGTCAATTGGGAATCCGCTCATGACTCCAGACCTCTAGAACTAGGCTCTTTGGGGCTCTTCGCTCCGCCGCCGTCAAAACCCACTCCGCTGCGTCAGCGGCGTCTTTTGCCATGTGGAGTTGGCTGAGACAGTGAGGCCGAGCAATGATTTCTGTCCGATTCACTGTGATGAACAAGAAAAGCAATCTGAGCCGTCAGCCACTGCAGCGATTAACCAGGAACCAAGGGAAAATGAAAAAGAAAAAAAGAAAAAAAAAAAAGGAAAGAAAGACCACGCGAGAACAGGGATGGTGAGCCCGAAGGGTCGGAGACATAATGGAGACATGGGGAAACGCCAAATACAGTAGAAACCCTAGTAAATGCAACAAATCCGGGCTCTATGGGGAGTCTCAGAAAAAGTTGTATTTACTAGATATTTTGCATTTACTAGGGTCCCAGTCACATACAAATTGGTGAATTCGGGCCGCCAGGATACTTGCATTTACCAGGTAACTTTGTATAGACATGCATTTTCTGGGGGTTGCATTTACTAAGGTTTTACTGTAACGCCAAGAGCTTGAGGAGCCACTGGCAGTGCCGACAATGCGAGATGATGCCTTGTTTGGGGATAGCGTCTTCCAGTCAAAGACCTGCGATGGGGATGAGAGAGTGACAGAGTCTGCAGTGTCTGGATAGGGCTACACTAGGTAGGTACGTAACCGCAATGTTTTCAGCTGAAGATTTGTGGAAGCATTTTCCTCGCCTCGAAACATTATGTTTTGTCGGTTTGGCGGTCGTGGTGATGATCGAACTAATGCTGTCTTTCGTCCGCTGAGCCTTGCCTTGATGGAGTGGAAGTGGAAGTGGAAGTCTTTTCACGAAGCCAACACCGATAAGTTCAAATCGGTAAAATGCTACCTGTAACAAGCACCAAAACACACCACTGTCAAAGCGTCAAATGCACACCACGAAGACGCCAACGCCAGGCACACCCGCACCATAATCGGAAATTGCGCGCGTGATGGCGTCACATCAGTGCATATCGCCCATCGCCACCGGCACGAGATTTATCGACGCAGGTTGAGTTTCATGATGTCTGGGTGTGCGATGCAGTTGTCTCGGTGTGAAACTTGAGATGCATACTGTAACCTTGGTGGGTCGAGACCGAGATGGAGAGTGTGCGCAGAATTGTTCTCCTGCAGGAGAATGTCTGCAGGTACATACAGGTATGTACAGCCCCCCTCCTCTCCTCGGATCCATCCCGCTGTGATTACCTGCATGGAAGACGAGTGGAAGATGGAGGAGGGGAGCTGCCCCCTGGTGGAACGAAACCGAACTTCTGCGGGTTCTGCTGAACTTGGCAGGTAGGTTGTTCCGTCATCGGGTTGGCTGGCTGGATGGGGAAGGTCAATTATGTGATGACAACTTTTGACAAGATGGAGAGTGAGAAGATGGGAGTCGGAAGTGGGTGTGAAGCTGTGAAGGGTGTATAAAGAGGGTGTGAAGAGGGTGTAGACGGGAATAAATACAGCAAGAGAATGGTGATGGGCCACGTCTTTCCCACCTCCTTCTCAACATCACATCCAGATTCAACCCAGGAATCAAGCCCCAACAATCACCAAAGAGCGTGTGAAGGGTGTGTAAAGAGTGTGCAAAAATGGTTTCAAAGCCAGAGAGAAGGAGAACAGCATAATTCCTGAGTGTGCTGATTCAAGATGATGGCGTCTCTAAATGGTGCTAAAACTTCTTGGCTTCCACTTCTTCTATGCTTATGGAACCGAACTGTCACTGTCACGTCTGTCAAAAATGCCACGTGGGCTTGGTCGGGTCAGGTCGATATGTGGGTTCAACGGTGTTGTTCTTCCGTTCTTATTCTCATGGCTCTCTCCATCCCCCCCCCCCCCCCCCCCCCCCCCCAATCTTCATCATCCATGTCGATCTCAACACCACATCCCAAAACCACACACTCAGCCCATTCAACAACCCAATCAATCAAGCCCCAACCTCAACAATCCTCCCCTCCACCCTCGGCGCCACCGCCTTCGTCCACGGCACATCAAACTCGCCCTCATCCAAACAATCACACGCCTTACTCTGCACCCCCGCCAACCGACACCACTTCCTCGCCACTCGCCTCATGATCCTCATCTCGCGATCAATCTGCCTCACATCCGCGTCTCTGCCCCTAACCCTCGAACTGGGCCTGCTTCCTCCACTACTTTCACTATCGGAAGCGCTGGTCTCCCCCACAGCCGTCTGCGACTCCTTTAATGGTTTCACCGTCGCTCTCCGCTCGCGCAGTTTGGCGGGGGTCCAGAATTTCCAGTTCGAGAGGGGTTTGGAGGAGCCGGCGCCGTCTTGGCCAGCGGGCGTTGGCTCTTCTTGTTCGTCTTTCTTCGCTTCGGCGTCTATGACGACGCAAGTTTCTTTGTCGCAACCGTCTCCTGTCTTGGGTTCAAGGGTGGAGGTCAGGGACTTGGGAGGTTCCCTGTACTCATCGACGCCCTTTACGACAGTGTTCCAGTGCCGGTCCTCTTCAGCGCCCCAGAAGGCCCATTTGTCGAGGGCTTTCAACGCCATGAAGTACTGCCGCAACATCATAGAAATAAGAATGCCGTTCTCTTCGGAGACGACTTCCTCGCACTCGCCGCCTTCAGATTGGACGAGGAGAGAGGTGTACCCATCTTTGCCGCGGACCATGTACCCCCTCGTTGACATTGTATAGGTCTTTTCTAGGTCGATCGGTTCGCCGCCGACTTCTACGGTTGTGACTCGCTGTCCTGATGGGAGGGAAGGGTTGAAAATGAATTTAATGTTGGACACCTGGGGGAACCGGCCTTCGAGAGCTGGGTAGAGGGAGACGCCGTTTTCGAGCGCTTCCCAGACTGCTTGTCCTTTGACTTTGATGACTACCACGGGATCTTCAAAGGGGAAACAATCGGTCACGTCCTTGACGCGGATTGGACCGGGCGGGTAGATCTGATCGCCGCGGATCGTGCCGGCGGCCATGAGGGCGATGTCGGCGTGGTAGTGCAGGCGCATGATGTCGCAGACGAAATTGCCGATGTTGCTCTCCCGTAGGCGCACCGTCGTGAATCGCGCGTCAAGGGGAGCAGCGCTGAAGCCGATGGGCTTCTCAAGCGACTTCTTCAGCTTCGAAGTAAGTTTATCCACCAATTGATCCGTCGCCGGATCGCGGGGGATGCTGCTGTAGATGTCCCTCCTCCAAATATCCACATCCCACTTCGGCTGCCCCGGTGCTTGCGGGGAATCAGGCCGACGAACCTCCAAGTACGAAAGATTCTTGAAATCCGACCCCGACCTTAGCACATGCGTCCCGTTTATCAAGCTGTGCGCATAGAAGTGATCGTGTCCGCCCAAAATGATATCAATCTCCCCATCCATCTGCCTCGCCAGCTTGTGATCGTTCGGTTCGCGCATGTGCGTTAGGGCGACAATGAGATCCGCTCCTTGCGCTCGTAGTTCGGGGACCAGCTCTTTCGCTACTTCGGTCGCGGAGCGGTAGATGAGGTTTGGGGGAAGGGCGTTGATGGTTTCTAGCCATTCGCGCTCTCCCAAGCCTAGCAGGCCGATTTTCAGGCCGTTGGAGGTCGTGATCATGTGGGTGCGGCCGGCGTTGCCGATGGGTACGTTTTCGCCCAGGGCGGGGTCGAGGACGTTGGCGAGAAGCCAGGGGAAGGCGCATTTGGAGGTTAGGTGTTGGAATTGTAGGACGCCAAAGTCCAGATCGTGGTTCTGTTTTTGTAACTGTTAGCGATTGCCTGTCGTTTCAAGAGATTGGGATATTGTGGACATACACCAACACAAGCGCACTGCGTCCCAATCTTGTTCAGAATCGGAACCATGTGGCTGCCCTTGGTCACCGAACTCTCCAAACTCGGATTGAACACATCCCCCGAGAACAGCGTCACCAGCTCCGGCTTCCCTTGCCCTTGGTACCGCTCATCATTGCGATACTCGTTGACGGCGGTCATAAACCGAGAGATGCCGCCGACGGGTTCGGCTGAAGATGCGTCGAGGTGGTAGACGTCATTGAAGTGGAGTAGTCGGAAGTCGGGTGGCCCCACTGGTGATTCTGCGGAGTTTAGACGGCCGGAGGAGTAGGTTACTGTTGGTTCGGCCGAGGGCGGTAGTACAGGTGCGTGAGAACCCATGGTGGTTGTATTTGAATATGGATTATGATTATGGTAAGATTATCTTCAGTAGTAGAAAGTGGAAGATGGTGTAAGGTGGAAGTTTGGTTAAAGGTGGTGATGTTCTTTGTCGTTGTCATATGATGTACTAGATCATGTGGTGGCGGTTGTTTATCAAGAAAAAGCCAAGCAATCCAGGAACAAGAAAATCAGGGGATCTATCAGGTCACCCTGGCGGGGAATAGTCCCCGTCATATATACTGCTACCTACGTATGCCGCCTGATATGTATACCTGGCATGGGATGTAAGCAAGATCAAGGCGGTGGGCAGTGCGGTGAACGAATAAACGAAAGTGATGGAACCATTCTTCCGGTTGGCCCTGTTATCTTCTCCAGCTTCTCTACCTATCTACAAATGGCGGACAAGGTGAGGTCCAAATACTAAGACAAAACCAAGAACTCCGCCTCCTTTGTTCCCGTTGTACGAACGCCGTGATCCCGACCAGACTGAAACACGTTGGGAGTCATTGTTTGCCAATGGGCCGCCAATGAACGGGAACATGCCGCCTCTTTGACGTCCTGCTAGAGGGAAGGTCCCTGATGATCACCTCACAGACCAACCAAGCTCCCCAAGCCACGATAACAAGCGATAACAGATCCAAATATGCTGCCGCCCAAGCTGGGCTGTGATGTCGTACGTTGGTGTGTGCATGGAGGCGTGGATGCTCTCGATTGGGTGAACCCGTCGGAGTTTATTGCATCTTGAAGACCGATACGAGGCTCAGCTGAAACACAACGTGTTGATGTTGATAGGGGAATAGGGGGCATTTAGTGTTCGACGGGAGCTCGGGCAGATACCGTGGGCATGGGAGATAACATCACCTACCTTCAGTCTCATCTATCTCTTAACTCCATTGATCCTTTTATTGATCACGGGATCGCAAAGCCCAGAGCTGTAAAGCATCGACTCATCATGCCTTCAACTAACCTTCAACTAGCGGCAGCCAGACGGGAGTTGACGAACATCACCCATCGATCACGAGGTCATCCCCAAGTCGGTAGCCAGGGGAATGTAAACACCAGGATCTACAGGCGGTGGTCATGGGGGTTCTTCAAAGCCCAGGGGCTGATTCCCATGGTTCTTCAGCTCTAGAGCCTCCAGGGGCAGTGACGCACAGACACACACAGCAGAGACACAACCTGGAAGAACCCCGCCATTTCTCCAAACCCCCACCAAAGCTCCAATCGGAGGTCCCCGCCCGTCGTTGTCATCGCCGCTGATCCCTCCAGATCGCCGAAAGGGCGCGGAGTGGAGTTCGGGGGTGTCACAGCCAGACAGCCCGGAGGCGGGAGTTCCACTTATTTTTTGAGTCACCACCGGGCACCGGCTTCCGTCGGTCGTTGTCCAAGACATTTCCGGTTCTTATTTCTGTCCCGAGTCCCGTCTTCCGGATCCGAAACATCACAACACATCGGTGAAACCAACCTACCAAGACCCAAACAATCACAATGGCCTCTACTACTGCTCCTGTTGTCCGCCACGCCAGGCGCGAGGGTTCGTCCTCCTCTCTCCTTCCGTCCTCCCGTCCTCTTCTTTGCCCCAAACCACAAACTAACCCCCCCCCACCCCGAACCAGACGTCCCCGCCATCCTCGGCCTCATCCGCGAACTAGCCGACTACGAACACGCCCTCGACTGCGTCGAGGCCACCGAGGAAACTCTGGCGGCAACCATCGCCTTCGCCCCCTCCGATCTCTCCATCCTCTCTCCCGACCCCGAGAACGGCCTGCCCATCACCGAACCCGTCTCGCCCTCCAAGCCCGCCCGCTGTTTGGTGCTGACCACCCCCGATTCTGGAGTCGTCGTCGGCATGGCGCTTTACTTCTACAACTACTCGACGTGGCGGGCGCGGCCGGGTATTTTTCTCGAGGATCTGTATGTCAAGCAGAGCGAGAGGAAGAAGGGGTATGGCAAGCGGCTGTTGGTGGAACTGGCGAAGGAGGTGCAGGCTATGCAAGGTGGTAGGCTCGAGTGGAATGTGCTCAAGTGGAATGAGCCGAGTATCAAGTTTTATGAGAGCGAGGCGGTTGGAGCGAAGATGATGAGTGAGTGGGTGGGGATGAGGGTTGATGGGGAGGGGTTGCCTAAGTTGGCGAAGTTGTTGGATTAGATGTCAGGTTGGGATTTGCAAGAAAAGTTATATCCACGGTGTGGGAAGGGCAGGTTGATGCCCGGCTATGAGGTTTATGTTGTGGTGCTTGTGACCATGAAATGTGCTCGGGTATCATTTTCTACGAGTTGAGCGAAGTCCTTTYCCATCCATCCATATCCCATCAAAATAACGGACCACAGACCGTGATCATTGCTTTCCCTTCTTCTTCTTAGGCTCCATTCTTACCGGTGCCCCCTCGAAAAACTCTAGGTCCGCCGATGGTGCCACCGGCGGTTCATACTTCTTTTGTCCCCATTCTATCTCCCACCCTTTTCCATCCTTTTTCCTTTCCATGACCGCCGTCATCCGCCACACCTGCTCCAAAGTCCTCCTCCACAGCCTCGGCGTGTACCGATGGCAATTAATCGGCTGCTGCTCGCCCATTGGCAAGTCCTCTTCAACCTGCCCGCTTAACAGCATATTCTTCCTGCTCTTCTGCCTATCCACCAACCAAATCGGCTGGGTAGCATATCTCTGCCAATTCCAATCCAGCACCGCCTCCTCTTTTGACTTGTCGTCCTTCGCCCAAATCATCCTCCCAACTGTCCTCCTCTTCGGCACCTCCCACTCCTCCTTTTTATTCACCAAATCCCGGAGCAACTCCCACTCCTCCCTCGGCACCGGCGGCAGCACCTTCTCCGCCACCTGCTTATACGTCTTCTTCAGCTTCGTCCTCCTAACCTTCTCATTCAGTGGCCCGCCCCAAATATCCTCCTTGGGCACATGTCTTTCCGGTGCCAGCTGATGATTCGTAATCTCCGGCTTGGGGCGATTCACAATCGGCGGCGCTTCGCCCCCCGTCTGACTCCTTACAAACGCTTTGAGTTTTTCCGTGTCCCAATTATCCAACCAATCCGGTTTGCGCCTTCCCTCTTTGACGATCGCCCGCGCCTTGTTGATGTATTTTTGTAGTTCCTCGTCGCTGGTCGGGGTATCGGGCTCTAGTAAGTCGGAAAGAAGCTGGCGGCGTTTGGCGCCCGTTCGGCCGAAGGCGAGGAGCAGGATGCGCCGCATGCGCGGGAGGTCGCCGGCGTTGGCGGCGCATCCTGCTCCTCGCCTTCGGCCGAACGGGCGCCAAACGACGCCAGCTTCTTTCCGACTTACTAGAGCCCGATACCCCGACCAGCGACGAGGAACTACAAAAATACATCAACAAGGC
>RAON01000073.1:0-132991 GCA_009805295.1 Neurospora sp. FGSC 6877 | reverse complement strand
TACTGATTGAACTGATGGTACCTGCTTCTGTTCCTCGGTCCCGTCTATACACAGACGCCTGCATCTTGCATAGCGTGTATAGTCGGCCAGAAAGCTCTTGCAGATAGCAATGGACTTTTTCTTGTTTCGGCACACACCAAACCAAACCTTATCAGCCTCTTTCGGTGTTAATTGTAACACGTCTGTGACAAATCTAAAAAGCATTAGTACGCAATATCAAAGAAAACAGCAAAATGATAAGGTACATACCTATTCCATAGACACCACGCGCGTTCTCGCTGGGCTTTGGTCTTCTTACAAAGCGAACGCTCATGTATTGTTACCGTAAATTCGTCGACGTCGGCAAATGCTCTTCTTTTCCGTTCTTCGACGTCGAGGACAGTCGGCGGTATCGGCGGTTTTTGTAGCTCCATCCCTTCGTATTGCATATGGATGGAGTGTGATCGGCACCGTGAGACTCGAACAATACCCTCTCAAGCCGCAATAGCTAACGAGCTCAGTATGTTTGGGAGGAGAAATTCATTAGAAAACTCGGAAGGAGGGTTTCATATGAAAAACCAACGCAACCCTCGCAACGTAGGGGCCGTAATGCATGCGGTAGAATCAACTGGGAAGAATGGATATACAGTGAATGCAATGAGAATGGGACAAAAGTGTGCTTGTTTGGTTCGGTCGGGAATCTGAGGGTAGAGACGCAATATATATCCTGAGGCCCTTCTAACTCGCCTGAAGTGATATACGTACGGAGAAGAGTGTTTACCAAAGCCAACCACACCTCCCAAAAGCCAACCACTCCTCCCCCTTCTGAGGAGGTGTCAGGAGTAAATGGCAAGGGTAAGCACCTTGTGTAGTGTATGCCTAGCTCACTCAGTTGGGCTTGGCGTAAGTGGAACGGTGCCGTAGGTGGATGATCAGTGATGATGATGGTTGCTCTCGCTCTACGGGGACAACTCAATGCAACATCCAAGGTTCCACCGGTACCTTCCACTCTCAAATTCATTAGCACCGCAGGCTTCAACCATTATGATGGCGAAGGTGAGCACAACGGTATCCGCCGGGGACAGTGAGCGCTTAACACATCGCGCACTTTCCTCAACTGGAGCCTCCTGTTCAACAAACCTGTAAATGCAAATGTAAAGTTGGAATTGAAATCTCTTGGGTGTGCCGTGAATGATAGATATGATTAAGTCCAACGGCAATGACCTTATTTCCACCCAGGGAATAACCTGAGAGTAACACAAACACGATGACCATAAGGAAAAATCGTAGAGGAAGAAAGTCAATGGGTATCTCTGCTCACGCAAACTTCAAGCACAACCATACCTCCCCTGCTCACTCACTCGTCCTTACCACCTTTCGCCCAAAAGAAGTCCAAATCGACGCTCGGTTAGATATATGCCTGGCCCACTCAGCTGCCAACCACACCTCCCAAAAGCTAACCACACCTCCCAAAAGCCAACCACACCTCCCAGTTAGAAGTACCAAGTATATAGAGTAGGCGTCAGGGGTAAATGGCAGGGGTAAGTAGGCAGGGGTAAGTACGTTGTGTAGTGTATGCCTAGCCTACTCAGCTGGGCTTGGCGTAAGTGGAACGGTGCACTCGACGGCGAAGGCAATGGGAAAACGGTTCTAGAAACGGGGGCGGCGTTTTCAGCTGAGTCATCCAAACCCCTGTCGAAAACGGCTCCCATAGATAGTCCTCCGATTAGTGGCTTATCTATGGGAGAGCGGACGGGATCCCGAGTTTTCCACTATCTATGGCCGTATGTGCTTTTCTTGTCCAGGTATGCTGCTTATGAAGGAGCTTAGGAGTCAGAAAACCACAACGACCGGGAAAAAAAGATGGTGAACCACTGAATTGCATAAACTTTAACAGTCGAAAGAACATACATGAAGGCAAATCGATATGAACAGGAGAATTTCAAATACACACTCTGACATGCTGTTTACCAAAATTTCACAAATCTGCACAGGCTACTACTTTTCCTCTTGCCCTTAACATTTATCCCACACCTTCCTCCTTAACGATCACCGATCAGACATCTACCAATTAACCCACACAACCTCCGGCAACACCCCCCTCATAATCTCCCAATGTCCCAGCGCGCTTCCCTCCTGCCACTTCTCCAGCGCACTCGTATCATTCCTCCTCAACATACCCAACTTTTCCGCCTCTTCCACACTCCCATTGACACCCCTCGGGAGATCCTCGTCCGTAACTTCCCACTTGGGAAGCAAAAACGCTTCGCGGCTAGGGCTGTTGAGAAGATTGCGGGAGGTGGGGTTGCGGAAAGTGATTTCTTGACTGGAAGACTTGGTACAAAAAATGACCATGTTGGTAAAGTCCCGGCCGTTGTGTGCGGCGGCTTGGGCGTCGTCGCGGGGGTGTTCGCGGAAGATGCGGCAGGAAGGGCCGAAGACGGAGCGGATTGTGTTGGTTATGAGGAGGGGCGGGGGGAGGGAGAAGTCGCCGGCGTAGTTCTGCTGATTATTAGCTCACCTGCCTGTGACAGAAAAAGGGGAAGGGGGAAACGTACAATGGCGACGACACCGTCCGGCTTGAGAAGGGAGTTCAACTTTTGGAGGAACTCGTAAGTGAACAGGGCGACGGGCTCAGCGCCGCCGGTGAAGACGTCATGGATGATGTAGTCGAATTGACCGACACCCTGAGTCTCGTTGACGAGGCGATCGGTGTAGCTGACGGCGTCTTCGATCACGGCGGTGTGATTGGAAGGAAGCTGGAAGTACTGTGCTGCCCGCTTCGCACACCTACCTACCTATTGAAGGCGGATGGGAACCCGTGATGGGAATTGCGCGCGCGGGCTCGGAGGGTGACTCGGCGACACTGTGACGCCAACGCGGCAAGGAGAAGGCGATGCCCGACCGGATGAGGTGCCAAACCCGGCTTGTGGTCGGTCTGACGGACATTGAAGGTTCCGTGGTAGGTTTAACGTGGCCTTGATTTCGGTATGTTTCTCTCCCTTCGTGGCTCCAGGCTGTGATACTCAAGTCCACTCAAGTGAACAAACATGACGGATCTCTTGCAAGTAACAAAGTCAAGTTGCAAGTTTTTGTCCTGATTCAGATTCAGCGCCGAAACGGAATCTGGAGGTATGGCGTACTCGCGCGATCGACATCAAATCAGCACGCATGTCTGAAGATTGAACAGCCACTTTGGATGTGCGTCCCGACGATCATTGAGAAGTTCATGTGCCTACCCATTTACTTGCCACTCCGGATTCCGATGATGATTCAGACTGCATCAATATCGCAAAGTCTAATGGGATTTCTCATGATGCGTATTCTGTGGATCATACGGTTCCTGCATTGGTCTTGTACAACGGCAGGCGGGGGTTGTGCTACCTCAATTCTCGAGGGGAAGACGATTTCAGCCCCTGTGCCGAGTCGCGGGGTTGAAGTCGGGAAGTCTTTACTGAGAAGCATCACGACAATGGAGGTCTTACAATTTTCTCTCGTAGATGCCGTTGCCGTCGTCGCATCTTGTTTGCTTGCGGTTCAACCCCGTTCACTATGCAAGAATCAGGGGGAAGCTCGAGAAGGGGGAATGCAAGATCTTTTGCCCTAGGAAGATCGGAGCGAACATATTTCTGTGGGGGAATCCCCATCGTGCCATGGCAGAATCCAACATGAGGAAGGCAAATCCAGTCACAAGCATCGTGGGAGTTTGCATTCACCAGGGTACGCAAGCACTGTGGCGGATGTATGTACTCTTTATGAAGAGCCGCAGTGACATTGCCGAATCCGGCCGATGGCACATCGACGTCAAGTTCTTGGGTGACATTATTGAATATGGTAGAGCTTCGATTCTAGTCTTGAGAACGAACGGAAAATACTCCAATAGCTTTACGGAAAACCGACCGGACATAACAGAAAGCACATTCCATAACCAAAACACCACAACACTGCAGCATCACGACGCTTCAGACGGAAATTCGGGACAACCACATTCCATCTTCCCCTCCTAGTCTTCCCAACATCTCGCTCAAAACAAACATTGCCTCTACTCTAGGCAACTCGATGGCACTCATTGGGACCAGTATCATGACTTAAGCTGTATTTTTTTCCCCCCAACTTTGTAGAAATACCCAGCCTCAACCTCATCAGCTACGCCTTTTAGGCCTCCACATAACATATCCCCAATTATACCTCCATCTCCCAAGTTTAATACACCATTGGCACGGCATGCCAGAGGGCCCGCCGCGTTCTGTCACCGTGTAGTCGCAATTGCAGTCCCCTGGTCGAACGTTAACTGCTTCTGTAAAGGAAGGGTAGGTCGTGGTGTGTGAGCAGGCGTGGTTGATGGAGCCTTGGAAGATTGTCCAGCACATTTTGTTGTTATAAATTATAAGTATTGAGCGAGGGCGCTGCGTGCCACAGCTTGTGCGGAAGTATCCGGTCAACGGCTGGTCTTGGTTAGTTTGGTTCGTGGGATGGAATACTTCCTGGATGGCATGCGGCTTTGACACCGGCTTTACGGGCCTTTTGGCTCGAGACTGTTGGACTTACCTTGTCGCTATCCCACAGTTACAGACAGGAATGTGAGGAAGGGAACTTCTGATCTTGAGAAACGTGTGTTCGCTGGTGTGGGGGGCGTTGAGCGTCGATCTGAATTTGGAACTGCTTGCGGATCGCGACACTGAGCAACGAACACTAAACAAAAGTATCGGATTTCTCGCCATTCCGCTCAATAAGTGTGGTCCTAGAAGCTAAGATAACTGAAGTTCCGTTTCTCGGAATTCATATTCAGCAACTAGCAAAGCCATCACCGGTGCATAGAAGCGTTTGTTAACCAGTTGTTGAATTGTCTGGCCCTCCGCTGCCTCTCCCCCTCCATTGTTCGGCTTTCTTTCTCTTAAAAGAGCAAGAAGTCCTTCCTTGTGCTCCAGGAACACAAAGGGCATAGCCGGTTTCATTGTATTGTTGTTTAAACGACACAGAGCTGACCGTTGGACGATGATGTTAAGCCAATGACTGAATTTCAGGTTCTTGTGTAGACACTGAATTGCTATGAGTTTTTTTTGCGACCCTACTATTGTTGATTATAGTGAAGTAAATAGACATCAACAGAATCAATGTCTTTACGAAAATGCGTAATTTTAATGGACAACATCACTCAAAAGCCTACGTTGTCGTCGTCGTCATGTCCGCACACGGGTACATCTCCCCATCACAAGACCCATTTTGGCTGCGCTGATAAATTCAATGCTCTGACATCCTTCTAACAACCAATCACAAGGGCGTGTGGCTCAGTTGGTAGAGCGTTCGCTTAGCATACTTATAACATTCTTATCTTCAGATTGTCTCTTGTATGCGAAAGGTCCTGGGTTCGATTCCCAGCTCGTCCACTTCTTTTTGCTTTTTTCACTCCTTTCCCTGTAAAAAAATTATTTTTTTTTTCCCGCTCTTTTCCGCATCAATGTTATCCACCTCATATAGTACAAGCGCGTCCAGATATTTTTTGTTGGATGCATCCGAGTCGTTGAACGATGCGACAATACTTTCAGAATGGAGGACGATGCTTCGGTTGCGTGGTTGAACGAAGAATTACGCCCAAAAGCTGTTTCTTGAAAGTTCAATCTGTAACAAACAATCTTGCTTGCACTTACTTTGCCGATACCCCCCTCGTACTATTTATTGTCCAAATGCTCCTTGCCTTTCCTCTCCTTGCACGGGGTCAAGGAAGTTCTTGCATTTCAAGTCTCTCATTGCTGACCGGGACTTCCCTGTTTGTGTCGCTCGTTCTTTTTCCAAACCGACGTGTGTTAGCACCCGCCATTACTCGCCTTTGAATTGACCGCTAGCAGAAGAATTGATGCGGACTTAGTAGGAAGCTGCGATCATCGTGTTTTATCATAACCACTTGTTAAAACCTGAAGGATTGTTTCGCGCATTATAACATAGCAATTGTGTCGCAATGGATGAAGGTATGGTTGTCGAGTTTGCATGTGTCAAAGAAGAAACTGGGGAGTTCTGAACCCAATGCATCGCTTCAAATAAAACTGGCCCATGACCATAATCATACAAAAAAAGGTAGCCAGACAATGAATGGCAAAATTGCCGTGAGGCATGCTCATAGAACTGGTGCATCCATCATTGGAGAGAAAAAAGCAATACGAAAAGGTGGAAATGCCGTGAAAAATGCCAAAAAATGAAAGTTCTTATGATCCGACCCAGGCTCGATCTGGGGACCTTCAGTGTGTTAGACTGACGTGATAACCAACTACACCATCGGACCAGCTGTGGATATTATATTTAGCAAGACTTAGTGCATATCAACCAAAAAACTCAGTCCACATTACACCTCATTTCCTCATCAACACCGCGAAACGACTATATAAGCAGAAGACATTGATAATTGTCGCTAACAACCTAATAGATAGCACGGCATTCCACCGCATGCCTTTTTCCCTTTTTATCTAGAACGTCGGAGCAATCGTCGTACTCATCCTCCCCCTCTCTCCCGCACCATTCGCACCATCACCAGTACCCAACCTAAACGCCCTCAACGAGTTCGTCGACAGCTTACTCGCACGAGTCTCACCGGCGCCTGCCCTTGTCTATGACCCTGACCCGATTGTGTCGCCGGCACCGACCTCATACTCATCGTCCTACTCAACGCCCTTTGCCTACCAGTAGGCATCGATCGGCATACCGTTGTTGCTCGCAGTCATTAACGCGCGGCGATAGTGAGCTACGGGATGCTAGAACAAGACTACACTTTAGATCCGAGCATATTCCAGCCTAGAGAGGGACAATGAGGCAGAATTGGGCGGCCCAGGAAAAAGGGGGACCATGTTGTTGTCCAGTTGTTGTCTCCTTGTCGACTATAGGCATTGTGACGTTGGCGACGAGTGGACATGGCTGAAACACCATTGTAGTATCGTGTGAAATGGTTGCCGTCGTCTTGACCCATCACCACAATCACTGTTATTTCATAGTTGATGTTCGGGCATGGATCTGGGGAGCCTTGCCAGAGGAGTTGCAGCCGAGCCCAGGGACGAATGTGGTTGAAATGGAGAAGCCGCGGGCAGGCAAGATGAAGTCAGCAAGGTGAGATCAATCCCGGATTATCCCAAACCTCACAAGAACAAAATGAATGGCTAGGTACGGTTCAGAAAGCCATTAATAACCTTCAATATGATATATTGAATTTCAGAAACAGCATATTTAAGGTAAGATCACGCTTTGATCATGGAACGAAACGAATCAATTAGACATAAAAACGCCTAGGGAAGTTGACCCGAGATCTCGAGCTAACAAACAAACCAGTATTGGACTGAGTGTAGAGCTTGCGGCAAATTAACCAATCAAAAGTCCCAATTAGCAAAATATGTGGGATTTTGCTGCCAAGAGGCTCAAGTCGCTCCTCTCATCTTGCCCTTTCTAAATTCAACACCAAACATCGCGCACATCACGTCGGGCAACGACCTAGGAGGATGCAATAGACGCGCGTCTTCCGCTGTATCGCCCGCTCCATGGGTTCACCTGCACAATTCCCAAACAGCACAGTCTGACCGATACAGCTAATGGAAGGTAGTTACCGCCCTGCTTCACCTGCCGCCCGAGATCGATGCTGCTTCATTCCACTTGCTGCCATCGTCCAAATCCACAAATGCATCGTGATCCATCATTCACCGTCAAAATGGCACTTGCTCGACTGCGCGAACCAACCTGGAAAGAAGCCTCTCAGGTTGAAGGCCTTTCCTACCTAGTATAGAAGTTGAGCCTACCAAAATGGGATCGCTACCCACATTCACATATCCTACTAACCTGGTCGGTCTTCACCACTTACCTAAATCGCACCATCCAATTCGGCCCGTTCCGTTCTTCTTGAACTGCCTTCAACTTTCTTGCCCCTTATCTAGCCGGCGTAGACAAAAACACGTCAACTAGATATTTGGACCGGTTCCCCCTTTATTCATCAGAGCTTCTGTCCCCTGCATTTACAAGTTCCTGCAGATTTGGGCATGTCCTGGTTACAGCTACTACCACCTTATCTTTCCCGTTTTGATGACATGAAAGCCCCGTTTGAAAACGAGTGGAAGAAAGGAAGGGAAGCATACCAAGCATCGAACCCGGGATACAAAACTGCAAGTCCGGCGGCATGGTGTTGCAAGACTCGGTTTTAGTTCTTAGCTGAAGCTTTACTCAGAAGTCGGGATCAGCTCATTGCGAACTACATCGCATGGCTCATGCGGCTCAGTTGAGCGGCGACGGTAAGTATGCTCGTCTCGCCTCCGCTAAAGAAGGGAAAACACCATGTTTTGGCTTCATATTTGCATTCAGTTCTTGTCAGGGTTATCTACTGTTGCTTCAAGTTCGTGAAGCCTGTCGTGACTGCCTTCCACCTGTATGTTTACAAATAGACAAACTGTGGAAGGCAGGTACGTTTTGTGATGCTGATGGAAGAGTGGCCAACACTATCCGACTTGGTCAAGCCGGTGAAAACTTTCCATTTGGGAGTTGAGATATTCAAGCGTTCATCAGTCTCTGGCTGTGTGTTCCTGTATTCTTGTACTTGGAACTGTTAAGCCAAAACCTAACTAGTTCGGCTTCTCCATGGTGACGGGCCTGGTATCCTCGCCCACCCCATTTAGCCTTCAGTTCCTGTCTTTACCGTTTATAGAAAATCCGCATTGGTGACTACTGCCGAAGGCTCGAATGCGCCTGCCGCGTGGTATGTCATGGTTAACATGGCAGGTTGAGAAGGCTTTACAGATCGTGACTACCGATCCAGACTTGCTGACTCGTTCAGCCCGTCCATCGCGACTTCACAATGCACCAGTCCCTTGGACACATCTACAGTTACCCGTACATAGTAAAGCAACGGACCCAGGTTGACGTCGGGCAAGTTGTCCTTGGAAACACCGGCGACGAAATCGGCCTCACCACTTCATAAGGTATATACATATTTTCAGGTACCGAAACAATGTCTTGGACACCATCTCCTCGTCAGTCGTTCCCTTCTTCACCCACTCCATCTCCTGACCCGTGGTGAGCCTCTTCATCCATCCCATCCATGTTTCACCCAGAGTCACTCTTTCGTCTCCGAACTTGCTCCGGCGACCTGAGTCCGCCCGGGGACATTTATGAAAACAACCGCCCATTTTGTACGATTGACCAAGGTGAGCTCTTTCTCGACATCGGCTACCATGTTTGACGATTTGAAGCATCACCCAGGAGCGCCGATCCCGTGGTAACAGTTGGCGAACACGGCGATCTCTGGCTCCCCACCGATATTCCGCAGTTATTTTCGGTCGTGATCGACCCCGAAACCTACTTACCTCTCATACATGTCGGTCAAAGCCTACCAACGGGCAGCGCCTTCGTCACTCACCATGAACCCCGAGGCCATCTACCTGGATTCCGAGGTCCTGATCTCTCTAGAGACCAAGGTGACTGGATCCACGCGGGAGAGTCGGTGGCCTTGATGCCCGGCCCAGACTACAAGCTCACGGTAAAAACTCGACATCGCGAAGTGAAGGTTGTGTAAACATTTGACGTTGTATGGGAGAATGAACCCATTTGGAAGATATCGGAGAAGCTCAAGTCGGCGTTCCTCAAACACAAGCAAGGCTTGTTCCCTGACCCAACGTTCGATCTACCTGGTCGCCCTCGGTTCTCGAATGTTTGCTGGGGTAGTTCGGGACATCTCCGCATAGGCAAAGAGGCTATGGTAACGAGGGGTACCACTATCGACGCGGACTTGTGCAAGAAAGTCGCCATCAAGAGATTTACCGAGTCCAATCCATGGGCCAATCGAAAAGCAGCCCAAAACGAGATCAAGCGACTATAACTGATGAAGCACGTGAGTTCCCAGATCGTATGGTCACTGAGAGTTGAACAGATCATGCTAACGTGGTCTCATTTATTAGCCTCACATCGTCGAGTACTTGGGACATGACTTGAACGGGTTCAAAAACGACATATTCTTGGGCTGGATGGACGGAAGGGATATCGAAGGCCTAGCGTTTGACATCACACGTCCTTTGCCACCGAGAGACTTGTGGATTCCCTCTTGCTGCAAATTCTCTTAGCACTTGATTATCTGGCGGCAAGGAACATCGTCCACGAAGATATCAAGCCGGGTAACCTCCTGTACAAACGATTCCGCAACGGCCATGTCAACTTTCGACTGGCTGATTTCAGCAACACTGGAAGATTATGGCACACATTTTTCAGGCCGCTATTTCATGCACCCGAGTGGATGGACCTTGTCGAAGAAAAAGAGGGCGGAACGCGACCGTCAGCCGATGTGTGGGCGTTGGCCATGACTATGATATGTGTTACAAAAAGACCGCACTTAACGGCCATGCCGCACGTGTGGGATAAGGTGGACCAAGGGCTCTTCTCGGAAGCTGTCGAGGCAGCTTTCCAGCAAGCCACCGGTGAGCGGGAAGTATCCAGCTTTGAGAATCAGAAGCTGGGATTACTGCGGCCTATGCTATGCCTAAACCCGCATGACAGAACTACGCCTCGTAATATGTCCGTTTGCATCCAGAAGCTCATGGGCATTACGGCAATAAAACAGGCTGCTGCGGCTGCCAATCTTATACGGAGACAGAGTTTTTCGAGTCTTCAGGTTGATGAATCGGCTCTTGAGTTGGAAAATCCTCATGTTGATGTCTCGGCTGTCGAGATGGAGAGTCCTGAGGTTGATGACTTAGCTCGTGAGGAGGAAATGGATTGATTGCCGCGAAATTGGAGGAGATTGCTATCTTGACCGGATTCTGATGGGGAGGAGGGGACCGTATATCTCTGCTGGAAGTACTTTTGGTGTAGCGTTCTGGTTCAACAGTATCATGATTATAAACGTCATGAAGTCAGATACGTAGTCTAGATAGCGTAATTTGGGTACAACAAACGGAACATAATTTAACGATAGACGTTGAATTTTCAAGTGAACTTCGGACACCGTTCAATCTTCAACAGGGCAGTCCTAAGTTGCACTCGGCTGATATAAGACGGACCGGAGGGAGTGGCCGAAGTGGAGCCCCGGACACCGGGAAACGGAGACTCGGTGCCGGCTCCGGATCTCAACCGCAGAAGTGGAATTTCCGGACCGGAACAGTCGCACGCGGGCGCACAGGTTAAGGCCGAGAGAGCACCGGCACCGAGGTGCAACAAGCAGCAAGGCAAATTACGCTGAGCTCGCAATGTTGGCAACCTTGCCGGCTTTCCGTACCGTTCCATTCTGTTGACCGCGCTCCACTCGATCGCCTGGCAGTTTTGTTGCAAAGAACAATTTTGGACTTGCTCAGCTGAATCGAATCGATTGCCAAGGGGGCACTCAAAGCAGGCCAAGCGAGCCAAGTTGCTAAGCTTGCAGATGCTGTGGGGAAGAAGGGGCAGGAAGATCCAATCACTGGATCTGGATGAAAGGGAAAATGCGGGGGAGACCCAAGTGTTCTCGGTTCAAGCTGTTACGCAAACTGCTAGGGCGACTGTGTGATCGGCTTCGGCAACTGTGTTGAAAGACGAGCAGCTTGAAGGTGTAATCGTAAGTTAATGGAGAAAGTCAGGTTTAGTTCCCGGGGTGCAAGGGGTCGGTGAGAGGCACAAGTGTATGAGTTTAGTTTTGACGTTGGGATAGACGTCGTTTTGAGCTCTCATTATCGTCGTCCGAGACGGAACTCTTTGGAAGGTGTTGGACGCGATGGACTTAATGCCGAGAGTTGGAGAGGTATGGAGCGCCCATATGCAGTAAAAGTTTACTCTACATAGTGTTCATAGCCGATCACATAGTCGTCCTAGTTGGCCTGGCTGTTAGCGGCCGGCGAGCCGACTGTTTTTTTCCCAATATCTTCGGGATTGTGATCACCAATCTTGCACTGGTCGAGCTTTGTTCACTCAACTGTTGGAAGTTTTCCAAGAAAGAGCTTGTGAAAGTTGGAAAGTGTGTAGTTGCACAACATTGGCGAGTGAGGTCACGGATGCCAGCCACAAGCCTCTCGTATGGTCAGGTTGTCAACTTGACATGTTCCTTCTTGTCACATTGTGCGAATGTGATGTTGGGCGAGCGTGTTTTGTTGGAGTTCGATTGGAGATGCGCTTGCCCCTGCGCATTCCCCTCCATGTTGCTTCCACTGTGGGGAATGCACCTCCACAAGGTACGTACCACGGCGGTGGGCGGTGGGTGGAATCGTGATTGTTCCTGGCGACCGATGGCAAGAGTCTGGAATTTGAAAGCTGTCTTCTGGAACAAACACCTAAAAACGTGCAACTTTAAACTCCTCGAGTTGTCCAGTGTCTGGATCAGTCATCTCTTAAGTGCGTAGGGAGATGATGTGACCTGTGATATCCATGTGTTTGAGAATGGAAGCAAAATGGAAGTCAGGGTAGCCAGTCGACCTGACACTTTTTCCGGCCTAGGTTTCAGATGCATCACAGGTGTAGCCCCGCTGTGAATTCTGGGGGAGATGCTTCTGTAAGGGGCACCATTCTTCCAACCAGCCACCATGGAACCGACAATCTACCAACCACAAAAGCGTCAACTTTGAGATGTGCTTCTTTACCAAAGCGTGTTGGCATCGACAAGACTGTCGACGAAAACGGTCATTGTTGGTCGTTGGTGTCCGCGAACAGCCAAGCAGGAGAGAATCCCCGAGCGAAATAGGTGAACAAATACTGGACCTACTCACGACGCTGGACGGCGCAATCACCCCCGCCTCTGCTCCGGCAAGAAGCCAAAAGCTGGAGCGACTCGAACCAAACACAAGCTGTAGTGTTAGTGCACAAAGTAGGACAGGACTTGACGATGTTGCAGGGTAACCTTTCATGCGCCCATTTGATCGGGTTTCGCCAGGGCAACAGTGTTGCTTGAGACTTTCTCATCTGCTTCAAACAGAGCAAGAACTGCCAGAGTGCCAGGGCTTCCAGGCCCGGGGGGTACAAGGTTGCGAGCGCGACCGTGCTGCCGAACGGATCAAGTTGGCTGGCCATTTCTTTGGTATCTCCAGCTCCAGCTTTTCTTTTTCCGCGCCCGTGACGTCGGTATTCCCACTTGTGGTCGCAAACCAACCAACAGCATCGCCAAAAGGTCTAACCCCCTTGATTAACCCCCCCGGGAGCCTCAAGAAGGGCCAGACGCCGTCGCCCGCTGCTCGCGCACACTTTGCAACAACAACTTCCTCTTTCTTCATATATAGCCTGCACGTCTATCGATCGAAGCACGAGCACCATCACCAAAGCACGCTTGCACTGACGAGTGGTTTGCTGTCGCCGTCGCCGAACCGATCGCCATCATGGCTCCGTCCATCGCCCCGCCCGCGCTCGCCGTGAGCGGTCCAACTCTGTTCGGCATTCCTATGAAGCAGGCTTCATTGATCACCGTAGGAGAGCTGCTCGGCTTCGTTGTCAAAAGGCGGGAAATTTACTAACGCGACCGAACGTGTGTTGTAGTTGACATTCCAAAACTCGGCACTTATACTGGTATGTGTACCTTGCTGGCCAAGCTGGCGCGGATGCCATCAGTCGCGGTATCGTCAGCTAACACCAAGGCCGAACAGATCATGCACTATTCGCGAATCATGACACCACCTGGCGACCATCGATACTTTGCCTCGACTGCCGTCCTCCTTAACGAAGTTATCAAGCTCGCCATCTCTTTGACCTGCTCCATCTACGAGGTCTCGAATACACTAGCTCCGCAAACACCTTTGACGGTTATCCTGGAACAAATCTACAACTCGGTCTTTGCTGGAGATGGATGGAAGCTGGCTATTCCTGCCGTGTTGTACACACTCGAGAACACGTTGCAATACGTAGCTTTGGGAAATCTGGATCCCGTCCACTTCCAGATTCTCTTTCAACTCAAGGTATGCGCCCTGATGCGTTGGGTTGAGAACACGTTAGAGGGGACAGAAACTGACACTATTTAGATCATCACTACCGCCTTCTTTAGCGTCGTTATGCTCGGCCGCACACTGGGCATCAAGCGCTGGTTATCCCTCGTCGTGCTCACCTTCGGCGTTTCCATCGTCTCCCTCCCTTCGTCGAACGACAACTCTTTGACAATCCACGACTTCAGCGACCACTTCTTCCCCCGATCCGTCCACGAGCTGGGCCAAGCCGCTGGCGTGACCTTTGATGTGGCGCGCGAGTTGACAAAGAGGGGTATGGAAGGCTTGGCTACGGAGCTCACCAAGCGCTCAGCAACATACGAGGGTATCAAGGAGGATCAAGATGGCGGCCGCCTGGTGATGAACTACTCCGCTGGATTGACCGCCTGCCTGGTCGCTGCTGTCGTCTCAGGCGTGACGGGTGTTTACTTTGAGAAGGTGCTCAAGGATTCCTCGACCAACGTGTCTGTGTGGACTCGCAACATCCAACTCTCCTTCTATTCGCTTTTCCCCGCCCTCTTTGTCGGGGTCATTTACAACGATGGCGAGGAAATTGCGAAGCACGGGTTCTTTGACGGGTACAACGGCATCGTTTGGACTGCCATTGTCTTTCAGGCACTTGGAGGGTTGCTATCCTCCATCTGCATCAACTACGCCGACAACATCGCAAAGAACTTTGCTACCAGCATCAGCATTGTTATTAGCTGCGTGTTCAGCGTCTTTTTCTTTAACTTTGACATGACCTCTTCGGTATGTTTCTCTCCAGTCAACCACTCTGCCGGCCTGGCGCTAACCTCCCTCTTCTCTGCAGTTCATTATTGGCACCGCCCTTGTAATCGGATCTACCTACCTCTACAGCACACCCGACAGGAAGCGGTCTCGACCCCCTCCCATTAACATTGTGGACTACGAAAAGACCACGATCGATCGTACTCCGAGATTGTTAGACCAGAACCTGCTGAATGTCAACCCGATGGATTCCGCAAAGGCAACCTCGAGACCTTCCTCGCCATCACCATTAGCCCGCACACCATCGTCTAGGGGCAAGTTGTTGGACGAGTGAATGTAGAGACGGTACACGAGCGAACAAGTGATTGAACATGGGAGCAACCCACGGTGGGTAGACTCCGGGGAACGGCTTCAAAGTGGAGAAAGTGGTCGTTCGCCCAAACAAAAACAAATGACATGCCGAAGCTACTAGGCAATGGCTGCTGTGATGCTCTAAGCACTCTGAAATCACTACATATGTCCCTTTCTGGGAACTTGGGATTGACGGAGGCTTTGTTATGATGGCATGAGCGCATGAGAGATACCAGGACATGAACTTTTTGGGATTGTATATGCATCTGCGCGAGCAGAACCGGCGCTCTGGATACACGAGCGATGCTTAGAGGGAAAAAGGAGTTGAAGAAGGAGGATGGGGTTCGGGTTCGGCCAGCGCAGGTTCCTCCTATTCTAGGCATGAGAAGAATCAGATGCCATCGTTCACACAACACAACAAGAACAATGGAAATTTGGAAGCGACTTGCATGTAGTCTTATACTACATCTTGTATACAAATATTCCTTTCTCTCACTTCACGTTCCTAGGATTATCCAGTATTCTTCGTTGGCCAACCTAAACTTCGATGCTTTTTGGACCAGCCGAGGAGCCTGAAGTCAGTCGCCTCATGCAGTTCACTCATCAAACTCTAAGTCTGGATGGGCAATCATTCGAGTTGGGCATCCAGTACGGAAGGAGCGGTGGGTAATTTTCAAACGGCTTCTCATGATCAGTGTCGCGAGGGAAGGCACGTCGTCGGGCCCTCGCTGCTTGATGTGACTGTCCGCCGCCTTGGTAGTCATACCGCGGTTGGTTCCGGACATCTCTCACTGCCTCTTTCCGTTCATGCCTCCATGGCTCTTTCTGTTTCTTTCAAAAAAAATTTCATCGTGTGACGCTGGTGAGTGCTCGAAGCTCCTTCCCTCGCTGGGAGTGGCTTTATCCCAGGGCTTCGACCACGCACAGGATTCTCAAGTCAACCCCCCCTCAACTCCAAATGAGTTGTGTCTGTCTAGCTTCAGTTTTCATTGCTCGTTACTACTTCATGTTCCGTTGCTCTCAGGTCAGTAATCAAACTGCCGTCCTATCATTGAACGCCTATCGATCGCGAGGTGAAGTAGCCATGACGGGACGTTGGCGCGAGTCGGCACGCGAAAGAATAGCCCAAAGACAGCGAGAAAGGCACAGACCCGAGATCCTCGATGACAGCGACGAGCTTGCCATGTCTCCCCGCCCGGGCTATTACCCGGAACGCTATCGTGATGAACACGACCGTGGACAGCTTGGGCCACCAACACGCTACTACGCCGAACCACCTCAACCATGCGCAGACGAGCTAGATGATTTCGGTATGTGTATGAAGTCTGAGCCGTGCCTTCCCCTCAATCTAACACATATTAGATCGCCATCTTCTTGCCCATCTTGCCCCGCAAACTCGTGACGACGAACAATACGAGATTGCGCTCTCGCATCTTAGCAGACATGCCGGGCCTCACATCTCCCCCGGATACAGCTCGTATATGGACGCCACTATATCCCAGCCCATGTCTGCTGGCCTGCCTTCCTCCACCATGGTACCTGTTCCCGATGATCACCTCATCCCGACTCCGAGGACACTGGACATTATCAGCCGTGAACCAAATCATCGTCTCAGGGAACTGTATGGCTCACGCCAGCAGCCAACGCCTCCGATGCATTCCGGTTGGTCTTGTTCCCCCATCAAATATCTGGTGGTCGGTCTGACATTGCCCAGCAGCTTCATACGCACACAGCCCCGCGAGTCAAGCGTCCACCAAAGAGACCCTTCATAGCCTCAGCAGCTCCAGTCCTACCATACGAGCCAGCGCGCACAAGAAGCAAAGTGCCTCTAGACGGGCCCGTCAGATGTCGTATCTGGCCGAAGAGCCTATGGAACCATCTCAGCCATCACAGCCATCCCAAGCTACCCACACAGATTCTACTCAGTCGACCCCCATTGTTCACGGTATACGGCTGGTGAGTGTACGACAGGCCTTGCCAAGCAGGTTTCAGGAAGTCTTCCCTTACGCATTGCTTAATGCTGTACAATCGAAATGTTTCGGGGTTGTTTACAGGTCCACCGACAATGTGGTCATATCTGCACCAACAGGAAGCGGCAAAACAGCCATCCTGGAACTCGCCATCTGCAAACTTGCCCTGGATCGAGGCAACGAGAACTTCAAGATTGTCTATCAAGCTCCCACCAAAGCTCTTTGTTCCGAGAAGGCTAGGGACTGGGAGAAGAAATTCAGCCATATGGGCTTGAAATGTGCTGAGCTGACCGGCGACACCTCTCAAGCCGAGATGAGGCGGGTCGGGGAAGCTTCCATTATCGTCACCACTCCCGAGAAGTGGGATTCCATAACACGCAAGTGGCAGGACCATCGCAAGCTTCTCCAACTTGTCGAATTATTCCTCATCGACGAAGTTCACATCCTCAAGGACGTCCGCGGTGCTACCCTTGAGGCTGTGGTGTCGCGGATGAAGACTATTGGGGCTAATGTTCGTTTCGTTGCACTAAGCGCCACTGTCCCAAACTCAGATGACATCGCCAAATGGTTGGGACGCAATCACACCACTCAACAGCTACCCGCTCACCGTGAGGTCTTTGGCGAAGAGTTCCGCCCTGTCAAGCTGCAGAAGTTTGTCTACGGATACGAATGCAATGGGAATGACTTCATCTTCGACAAGTTTCTGGACGGAAAGCTCCCCATGCTGCTCTCTAAACACAGTCAACGGAAACCGATTCTAGTGTTCTGCTTTACGAGAAAATCATGCGAGTCTACGGCCAACATGCTGGCGGAGTATGCTTCGGCGTTGTCAGAAAGTAACAGCTTGTGGCCGATTCCAAAAAAGAGAATTCCTGTTGTCAGCCGCGAACTGCAGGAAATCGTTCAGTTTGGTGTTGCCTTCCATCATGCGGGTCTTGACGTTCAAGACAGAGTTGCTATTGAGCAGCATTTTCTGAACGGGGAGTTGAGCGTCATCTGTTGCACATCAACGTTGGCCGTTGGCGTCAACCTCCCCTGTCATACAGTCGTAATGAAAGGGACCGTCGCTTTCATGGACGACAAGCTTCAAGAGTACTCGGATCTCGAGGTTATGCAGATGCTAGGACGAGCGGGCCGACCGCAGTTTGATACTAGTGCTACCGCTGTCATTCTGACGCGTGCTTCAAACAAGTTACGCTACGAAAATATGGTCTGGGGCCGGGAAATACTTGAAAGCACCCTGCATCTCAACCTCATTGAGCACCTTAACTCTGAGATATGTCTTGGGACGATCAGCGACCTCTCTTCAGCAAAGCTGTGGCTTGGTGGAACCTTCTTGAGTGTTCGTCTCAGACGAAACCCTGATCACTACCGACTCACAGGGGACATTTCCAATCCTTCTCAGATTGACGATAAGCTTGAAGAGATTTGCGAGCGTGACATAAAGCTTTTGCAGAACACCCAACTCGTGACTGGGGACGCAAAGTTCAAATGTACAGAGTATGGACGTGCAATGTCCAAGTACATGGTGGAGTTTGAGACGATGAAGTTGATATTGAAGATTCCGCGTGCTGCCGGCATTGAGGTTTTGGTATGTTTGTCTTCTCAAATGTTTTAACAACAAGTAGCTAACTCATCTGCAGATAAATGCTCTCGCTGAAGCAGTGGAGTTCAAAGAGTTTCGCATAAAACCCGCCGAAAGAACACTCTTCCGCGAGATCAACAAGAACCCGCTCCTTATGTATCCAGTGAAAGAGCAAGTCCAGCATACTCAACACAAGATCTCCCTGATTGTGCAGGTTCATCTTGGGAGTGTTCAATATCCGGATTCCACCGAGGCATCTAAGCTTAGACGACAGCTCATGATGGAAAAGAAGATGATATTCGAAAGACTCCAGCGTCTTGTCCGTGCTGTTATTGATTGCAAGGGTTTTGATCGCGATGCCCCCGGAGTAAAGAGTGCGTTGGAATTGGCTAGGGCACTTTCCGCCGAGTCTTGGGAAGGCCGTCCAACACAACTCACCCAGATTCCCAACATTGGTCCAGTTGGTATGAGGAAGTTGGCAAGCAAGGGCATTCGGACAGTGTTGGAGCTTGCAGAGAAAGAGAGCGTCGAACTCGAGCGTCTCATGTCCCGACAGCCGCCGTTTGGAAAGAAACTGAAAGCAGATCTTGACAAGTTCCCTCGTCTCGATATTGGGGTGTCGGTCGTCAAATACATCACCCCCAAAAGACGCAATGAAGACGTAACGCTCAACGTTCAAACGACACTCAAATATCTCAACCAGAACGGCCCCCCTAACTGGCTGGGCAGGTGCCCGATGCTCACATTTATGATCGAGTCTTCTGATGAAACTCTGCTATACTTCTGGCGCGGAAGTCTTAAGACGATCGACAAACAGATTGGGCTGGTACTTCCAGTTTCTATTCCGTTAAAAAGTCCGGATGAACGCATCGTTTGTCATCTTAGTTGTGAGGAAATTGTGGGAACACTCGTATCGAAAACCCTGAAGCACGAGGTACCCCTAGCAGCTTTTCCATCCCAGCAGTCTCGGCAGGGCAAAACAATGCCCACAAACGGAGGGCAAACGCACCGGCTTTTGAAAGAGACAGCCGAAGAATACCTGGATGATGATGGAATAGACGACTCGGACTTGCTCCAGGCAGCTGATGAAGCAACTTCTCGTGCTCCTGTCATCCATGGAGCCAAGTACGAATTAGAATCAGATCCCGACGAGTATCCTGAGGTGGAAGAGCTCATGGAGATCGTGACGCAAGCGAGCGAGCCAGAGCATCAAAAATTTGACAGGCATCTGGCTGCGAATGAGGCCGATGACTTAGGCGACATGGAGAACAGCCAGATACTAGACAGGGAGCCTGTGCAGTTGCCAAACGGTAGATGGCAGTGCAACCATGCTTGCAGTGGAGGAGCACCTACAAAATCAGGCAAGCCTTGTACACATAAGTGCTGTCAAGAGGGCATAGAGAAGCCAAGAAAGCGACCTACCAAAAAGCGGAAGGAGACAGAGCAAGGGGATCAGAAGAGCGAATCTCAGGGCGTACTGACTCAATCGTCTTTTGGCGCGTTGAACAAGACATCATCGGCGGGAAGTCAAGCGGCCGCCAACAGGACACTCCCACGTGCCGCAGCACAAATGAAGGCACCCGAAAAGCCCTACGAGCCGGTAAACAAGAAGCCCAAGTTGGGACTGCCCTTGCAGAAGCAAAGCATCGACGGCGTTGATTATGACTACATCGACCTTTCCTTTGATGACGACGAGTTTCAAGATATTGCGGTCGGTGTTCAGCGGAAGACAACGGCAACAACCACTGTCAGCCAGGGGCAATGCACCGGCAATGAGGGCCAGTCTTCACACAATGAGGCTTGGGGAGTCGCTCAGACACAAATTGAAGGTACAAGAGGTTCCGCGGCGCCATCATCACAGAACCTGATGGCAGATCAGAGCATCGTGTTTCCTCTGTCAACCCAGGTCTATGGAGATGACCCATTTGACGCCGGCGATCTTGCAATCCTCGATGGTATGATGTTGGAAGCAAGCAACAGACATACAACCAAATCACCCTTCAGCATTGGCGGGAAGGATCAAGTTTTCTACCAGACTCCTTCCAGCCAGTCTCTGGGACCTGTTATGAACTTGTCCGATGAACTCATTCCGCTCAATCCACAGTCCGCGGGGAACATCGACCAGTCAGCCACCGTGATTGATCTCGACTGGGACGACGTGCCCATGGGAGGTAAAGATCCTATGAACGATGACCAATCTGTTCCTTACACCATCGAAGCTCCTTCTCCACACGGATTTGCCCATGGCAGCCCCCAGACCCCTAACGATGTCAAGAGTAATGAGGCCAAAGACCAGAAATCAAAGATAGAGGGTGAGCCGGAGTGGGTATCGACCATGGACACTGATATTGTTGACATGCTTCGAGGCTATGTGACGTTTGTATGAAGAAAAAGGGAAGTCGATGTAGTGTAGGATGATGGAGTGCCGGCTGCTGCTTTTGCTGGTTTGTTAGCTTATCTTTTTGGTGCGGTGATTTGCGTTGTTTATGCTCTCATGTTCAAGGCTCATGGGAAACGGTATTTCCAGCAGAGGGAAATGTACTTCTACAATCGTCATAGCAGTTGAAGGCGAAGCTTTGCTAGTGAAAGTGGATTGATGAGGCATGTGATTGCAAGGGCGCGAGAACTGTCATTATTTGTGCGATCGCGTGCTCCTCTCCCTTCCAAAAATAAGGAGGATGTGCCACACAGCATATTCACCATATGTAACCGTGTCGAATATACTCGGCGGTAAATACTCGCGAGTCTTCAAGTACGTGTCGTCGAGGTTTTGGAAATCAACTGCCGGAGCCCTTCCTCAATTCTTGGGGCAACGGCGCCGCGTCCGCACATTAGGTGTGTCATGGATGACTCTACGGCTCGTCTCGAACTCTAGACATATCACCAGTAATACAGAAGGCGAGAATGCGCTGTATCCAAGGCTGAAAGCACAAAAGTCAGGAAATAAAGACGGGAGACCGGTGATACGGGCCGATTATCAACATTAAAAGCAAGTAATTTCCGTATTTCCGTTGGGATCGTGATCCACTGTCCCCCATTCGTATCGGACATAGTGACCCCCACTCTTCGAGATTGGGCCCCCGCATCAACCACTGCATCAGTCATCCCTCTTCTTGGGAATCTTTGGTCGTTAAAAACATCGTCACCGACGCTCTCGCACTCATCAAATCCTTCAAACACAAAGAAGAGTAGCTGTATCATCGTTGTAACTTGTCCAAATGGTCGGAATCGCACTGCTAGGCGCTGGCATCTTTGCCCGGGAGCGTAAGTTGTCCATCGTCCCGTCCTCCATTCCACAATTTCACCCCTCACTGATGTCATCACTTTTTCTGGTGCTCATCAACCACCAAGACAACATCACCACCACCATCACAAGCAGCACCATATAACAAATATCAAGTCCATCGATGATGATGATACATACCGCAATGTGACAGAACCAAAAATGTACCCAAGCTAACAACCCTCCTCACCAGAACACCTCCCCGCAATCGAATCCGTCCCCTCCCTCTCCCTCAAAGCCATCTACTCCCGCTCCGAATCCTCCGCCAACACGCTCGCCTCGGCCGCCTCGTCTCCCGTAGACGTCTACTACGACGTGCCCACCGGCACCGGCGAATCCAACGTCGGCCCCGAAGAGAAAACTCTCGACGCTTTGCTCGCCCGCACCGACATCGACGCCGTCGTCATCGCTCTCCCCATCCTCGCGCAGCCGGCTGTCATCCAGAAGGCGCTTAAAGCCGGTAAACATGTGTTGAGCGAGAAGCCAGTGGCGAAGGATGTGGAGGAGGCGAAGGGGCTGGTTGGATTTTATGAGGCACTTGGGGAGAAGAAGCCACTTTGGGCGGTGGCCGAGAACTTTAGGTATACGCCTAGTCTGATGAAGGCCGCGGAGAGGGTGAAGGAGGTCGGGGGAAAGTTGACTACGTTTCGGTTGAACATGAATGGGTGGGTGGAGGAGGGAAATAAGTATTTTAAGACTGAGTGTGAGTTTTTTTCTTTTTCCCCCCTTTCCCCTCTTTGGGTTTTTGAGGAGGGGTACGGTGGCTAACAAAAACATAAAACAGGGCGCAAAGTCCCCTCCTACCAAGGCGGTTTCCTCCTCGACGGCGGCGTGCACTTCATCGCCGGCCTGCGTCTCTTGCTCTCCGAACTCAATCAAGAAATCACCCACGTCGCCGGCTTCAGCGCCCTCCTGGAAGAACGCCTGCTCCCCGTCGACACGGTGCACGCCGTTGCTCTGACCAACGACGGCAAGTCCGGTACCATCAGCATCTCGTTCGGCACCCAGTTCAAGTCCGGGCTTGAGGTCGAGGTCGTTACGACCCAGGGGTCCGTCTACTGGAACCCGACCCAGGTCAAGACCAAGACGAAGGAGGGTGAGAAGACGGAGGAATTTGAGAAGAGCACCGGTGTTAAGGAGGAGATGGCGCAGTTTGCGAAGGCGATCGAGAAGGGCGAGACGGAGAAGAATCAGACGCCTGAGGAGGCGTTGAGGGATTTGGAGGTGGTGCAGAGGCTGTTGGAGTCGGGAGAGGGGAAGGGGGTTGTTAAGGCCGTTGAGGCTTGAGGGGTTATGTAGGTGTGGTGAGGGGGGTTATCCATCATCGGCGTCGGTGGTTTCGGTTGAAGAGAGGAGCCCCTGGCGGGAGGCTCTGCTTTTTGCTGCGAGACGCTCCGGTCTGAGACGGGATGAGTTAGGGTCAGGTCGGAGTTTCGTAAAGAGTCTTCACGATGATGCGGTGGTGGGACGTACAGTAAAATACGAACATCAATAATATTCAGCATCCAACACATGATGATGACGAGTATCCAAAGCACGATGGATATCTGCCAGGCATAGTGGTCTGTAGGACGAGAAGGTGTCAGCCGTGGAAACTACAAACGTGGGATAAAGGGAGTGGGAGTGGGTGAAACATACAGTAAGGAGCCTGTGAAGCAGGCCATATGAGAACCTGAGACCAGGTCAAGATGGCGTAGACCCCGGCTATGGAGTACCCGACTATCAAGGTGCGAGCCTCTGAGTCTTGCGGCAGTCTATATGATCAAGGTCAACTTCCATAGCCCTTCCCCATTGACACGACGAGTTTGGTGCAGGTAGGATGCTGACTTACATATCAGAGAGCCAAGACATAATCAATGGCGCCGTTCCTAGACTCATATAAGTCATGAAGTAACTGGCGTAGGCGGCAGAAACCGGGGTGGTATCCGGATGAGAGGTCCAGATGCTCATGATGATGCATGGAATCAGTCCGATCACGCCTTCAGGTTCATAAGCACCGACGTTAGCATGAAGTCGCAAGTAATGTGCAGAGGATTGCCCGTTCAAGACTCACCTTGAGCAACCAACAATGTCCACCTAGTCTGCAGCAAATCCGATAAGATCGCCCAAATCCAAACTGTCATATCCACCACATCAGTCAGCCTCTCTCTCTTTCTCACACCTCATCAACCACCCAACCACCCACATCAACCCACAGCCACGCCCCCTCAACACTCTTGTACCAGGTACTCACCAAAAATAACATTCACCCCATTTCCCAAAATCGGAATCCCATTCACCTCCTCAACGCTCCACCTCGGCCTCCCATTCTTATCCTTTAGTTCCTTCAAGAAAAGATTAAAATAATTATACCCATAAGGCGCCAGCACCGAAGCGATATACAGCGCCGGAATGAAGTAGGAGATCCATAACCGAAAAGACCGCTTGGCGGCGCGCCATGTGATTTTCTTGGAGTCTGTTCGGTTGTGTCGTACGAGGCGGGATTGGGCGAGGGAGATGTGGGAGGGGGAAAGCCAGCCGAAGTTGAACTTGCTGGAGAGGCGATGGGAAGGGGAGAAAGTTGAGGACGGGGAGGAGGTGCAGGATGGGGAGGAGGGAGAGGAAGGAGAGGAAGGGTGAAAAATGGAGCGTGGGTTGGGGGAGTTGGGATAATCCGGGATGAGGAAGAAGCCGGTGAAACCGATTATGAGAGTGAGGAGGCTGTTAATTATGAAGAGCCATCTTTTTTATGGAAGGATTTGTTAGCACTGGATGCGGTGGCTTTGGGGGGCGTGAATTGGGAGAGTAGTTGCAGACAAAATGTAGAGAGGTGTACGATAAAGATACAGTTGAGATGAAGAGGGAGTGAAGGAGGAAAGGAAGGGGAGTGGAAGGGGAAAGAAAAGGGAAATGGGAGGGAAAGTAAACAAACAAACGACTAACCGCCAACCCCTTAGTCCCCATTTTCCTTCAAGAGACTCGAGCACTGCTACCTGTAATGCCCCTGACATCATCGACCCCAATGCCTGACAGGAATGGTAAAAGCCCATACGCTTAGCGAGTTCTAGGGGAGTGTACCAGTACACTGTTTCGTTTTCAACCCAGCAGTCAAGTTGTCAGCTATCGTGTCATTCAAAGTTACATTCGTACCTTGCATAACCATTTCCGTGGCCAGGAGAACCACTACCTTATGCAGGTAGCAGCGCATGGCACTGATGGAGTCGGAAAGGGGTAAATGGGGTGGGATACAGAAAGAAAACGAGAAAGGAAGACAACAAGGGAACTGAACTGACTGAAAAGAGTCATCATGCCCGGCCATGCACTGCTTTCAAACAAGCCGAGCAAGACTCGCAAGGCGTAGACTTGGTGAGCATTCTGGGTGAAGGCGATGAGAGCGGTCACGAAACCCCATCCGATCTCGAGACCGGGAAGCCAGTAGCTGGGACGAACGTAGGTAATGATTACTTGTGAGGGGATGAGCATGAGGCAGTAGGAGATGCTGAAGAAGGTGAGGAAGCTGGGTAGAGCGAGAAGATATCAGCTGGCTTTGTTACATCTGGCATTACAATGAATATCTTTGTTCTCACTAGTTTAACTCATTGCCGTTGAGTTGTAAGTCTTCTTTCATGCCAGAGACGTATGCGGAGCTGATGTTGGTTTGGTCGAGGTATCTGGACCGGATTTGTCAATTTTGACTTTTCTTACGACTAGAAAAAAGAACATCGGAAAGTCTCACTTAATCACTGAGTTGAAAAGCATCATCATCAACATCATGTCTTCACAAAGTTATCCATCAGCGCTATTCCACACCTACCCTGCGAGATACACCCAAAAGTCAAGAGAAAGACATCCAACCTCCGCACCAGATCCTTCTCCAACGGTGACCGTTCATTCTCATCCCGTTGTAGGAAAACGAGTCGTTTGAAGATGGTGTTCCAAAGCCGTTGCTTTGTCGAAGATGCTTGAGGTGGTGTGGCATTCAAGCTTCGTTCCTGACGAGGGTTTAATTGGCGCGCATGGGACTGCTCCAACGGGAAGTCAGCCTCATCGAGATCACCATGCTCCTCGCCGGCGCCATGTCCATGTTTGACCCTGCAACCGTTGAAATCACTAGGCCCAGGGTTGTTTCTGTCCCTGGTGGTGTTGACACTGTTGTCGAGGTCGGTGTACCCGGAACTTTGACGACCGAGGAGCAACGGGGTATTCTCGAAGGCGGTGTTAGTAGCGGCGGGGGCATCCTTCCTATCACGGAGTGAGTCCGATGGTGGGTGTCCACCGTCTTGCGACATTGTGGCTCGTCCTGATGCCGTAGCGGCCAGTGAAGTCTCTTTCAAACGGTCTTGCAGTGTGTTTTTGGAGGGGAAAGGGGAGGTCTGAACCGAACAGGCTGAACAGAAGTGGATGGTGTCATGAGGGGACGGACATGGAGGATGGGGAAGGGAATCGAGATGGCGCGAGGAGGACACGAGGACGAGGGATAGGGCCGAGGCAATAAAGGCAACGGCCGGGTTGGGGGACGTTGCCGCGTGGGTTGAGGCTATCCCTACTTGGGATTGTTATCGTGGAAGTCAGACTGTCAGTTCCGACAAGCGGTGATGAAGCCAGATTGATAAGCCAGCTGACTGCCACTTGTCAAAGCTTACTCTGCAGCTGCAGGCAGAAGAGGATGAACCTTTGGCCGATCATTGCTGGTTCGGTATGGTTTGCGATGCAACGCCAGCCAGGGGTTCAATCATCAGTCGATGGCTCGATGCAGAGCCGTTGCGTGGTGGCGGACTGGCGGCGCGATGTGATGGAAAACCGGCACGTGAAGAAAAAGAAGACGACGAGTCGACGACATTCCTCTTTGGCGATATCCTCAGGGGTTGAAAGGTTGTTTTCGGGGTTGTTGTAGGGTTGATCTTTTGCACTGTCGTTACAGTGAGCTGCGGTGCAGTGCCGTGCCAGTGCCCGTCGCCAGCCTCACTGTCGCCGGGAGTGTCACGTAAGTACCTGTCCTGACACTTCACTGTCCTTCCGCGAAATTACAAAGACGCACCAAGACAACCTCCAAATGCCGGCTTTCGCGACCGTCCGACTTGCATTTGACAATCTAACAATTGCTCATACTAAATAAATGAGGACTGCCGTCTTATTGTACTTAGAAGGTATTTTGCACGAAAGGGTGCTTGCACGAACGGGAGTAATTACTGTACAAACCACGAACAATCTGGGTCTGGACGAACTGTTCGAACCAGCTCAACCCGCTTTGCTGTTCCAAACCGGATGGACAACTGTACCTCTATGAACCTGAACCGCATCTGTGGATCCTGGTTTTTTGCCCACGCGAAGAAGGATTTCCAGGCAGGGAAAGAGAGAAAACCCCCCCCCCCCCCAAAAAAAAAAAAAAAAAAAAAAAAAAAAAAAAAACACCCACCATCCGGGCCATTAGTGTTGTAAATAGCAGTTAGCAGTCTTGGCTACTAGAGGGAATGCGGGCAGCCCAAATCGTTAGCAAAAGAGGATGATTTGCAAAAGAGGGTGTTAGCATTAACAGGGGTTCCTACTGTACCGGCATTTTCAATTACACCTTATTTGGACATCTCTCATCGCTCGGTTTTTCAAACGCAGTTGGGCTTCTGGGCGCCAAGCTTCCTTTACAGGCGCCAAGTACACTCCTTAAAGTGCTCAAACAGAGGACCCTCGTTTAGAGTTCAGAACCAACTTTCCCCGAAATTAGAGGTAGTTTCCGCCCGCTTGGTGGTTTCGCCTCCTCTCTTCGTAGTAAAGTCAGATACTCCGTTATCGTCATTATTTCATTTCATCGATCCCCCCAGTACAAGGAGTCGAGTCCCAGGACTCTGGATTTTCGCAATTTACCAAAGCTTCGGGCATGTCAGCACGATCGGGGTCGGCACGATCGGGGTGAGCACGTCAAAACCGTCATATCCCATTATGCTGGTTCCGTCTCTCGCCTCCGAATGTTTGGTTCTCCCAAATGCCTTGGTGGCAGGTGAGATTTTAGCGTCTTATCAATTGTCATTCTCCTCGTCAAACTCTCGGTTCGGAACGTGTGGGGTTTTTTTCAACTGCCCGTGCCCGGCTCACCCTTGTCCCTTTTTTCTTTTGTGATTCCGGTGCAGCAATGTCCGCCTGCCCGTGATGGTATCCACCCGGTTACAGAACCCTTTTCCCTAGTGTGCATTTTCTTGCCCCTTGCACCCTGACAGTTGAGCCTGGATTGCACCCTATTGGATTACAGCGGTGCCTGGCATCTTTCCTCCCCTTCCCCGCCTACCGTGAGTTCGTGCTGGCCAGACCTGACCGGGTATCCCGTTTGAGCACTTCGCGAAACCCACAAGTTCCATCTCGTATCTGTTAACTAGTGTATTGACGCCTCGCTCGTTAACAAGGGTCGTTGAAGTCCAGACTTTTCACTATCGCTACAGAACTTACGATCACTACCAGCGGTGGAGGAAGGTATCATATCATATATGGAGCCTTATCATGTGCTCTATAGGTCCCTATAGGTAAGTTCCACGAGTGTTCCACGGCAGTTGTTCATGCGTTACCGATTCCCTGGTTTTGTGTTTTGTGGTGTACGCCGTTACCGCGCGCCATTGTCTCAAATCTTGAGTCTCCCGTCCACGGTCCCATTGAGGACAACGGCGTCCCAGTGGATACCACCCACCACGGGGCACGGAACAAGGGAGGGGGACTGCTACGCTAGTGTAGTGTACACGGGCTGAGGAATTTGGGGTGCATCTGGGGGATTGCGATCGTTAGAAACAAGAACGACGGACTTTCCCTTCCACTTCCCAGTTTGAAGATAACCCGTCGCTTAAACTGCACTACATCGTCGATTTTAACATCTGGTGATTCACGTGAACATTTCTTACGTAGTGTTGTCGAGAAAGTCAGAGTCTAGAACTTTGGACTGAGTAATGCGTGTAATCGGGGATCGTCTAGTCATCGCCCAAGGGCCCCCCTGGTCCCCGGCGACGACTCAAAACTTCGTTTCTTTTGCTGTCTCTCGCCCGCGTCAACGTGTTTAGCACCGAGCTTTTCGAGGAACATTGAATGAATCCCGAGGTTTTCCACAGAGGACGAACGTAAGGGGTTTAAGTAAGACAGAGATTAACGAACCGAAAGTTACACTGCTTTCCGGTCGACAACGGTTCGGCAAAGGTTCAACAAGCCACTGTTACCACTGTAACCGCACCAGTTCGGGGCCAAGACAGCAGCGTGTCACTCATTGCTCCCGAAGGCGGATATCCGAGACAAACAAAAGTTCCCTGCATTATTTTGACCATCATGTGTGTGTGTGTGTATGTGTGTGGGAAATATCATTGTAAAACGTTGTTCTATGTCGATTTATGAAGATCGAAGGCATTTCGTTGCCTTCCTCATATTCGTCGCTCATGGTATCTCGCAAATGAAAATATGAAAGAAAATGTTGATCTAGAAACACACCCCGGTAACTCAAAAGGGAGGTTGCCCGAAGAATATGTTCGAAAAGAAGACCGCCGTAGCAAAATGAAGCCTGTGTGTGCCTTTTGTGGCAAGGAATGAATGCAACCGCCCCTGTCCATGTCCATAAAAAAGGATGAAAAGGCCAAGGACTTTTGAGAACCGAGAAAGAGAAACAGAAAAGCAAGAATGAATGATGACACTCTAGTGATTCTGGTCAACGGAAATGGTCCACTTCGTCTGAACCGTAATAACGCCAGAATCCTTGAAAGACCCCGGCTCGGGGGTCAGCGCAACCTCCGACCCGTCATCCCTGCTGAGGTTCCCCAGCCTGTTGTGGTGACCGTGATGCTCCTTCTCCCCCGAAGCCGCCACGGCGGACTGGTAGTGGATTTCCTTGTTGGAGGCGTACAGGTTCTCAAGGCCAATGTGGTCCTCCTCGGCCAAGTGGCTGTTATTCTTGAGCTTGTTGAAGCCGCTCTTGTTGGTACCGCCGAAAGTGGCCGTGGCGTCCGAAGTCGAAGGAGCCAGCTTGGAGGCTCCTCGACGGGTAGTGCAGCGAGCCCAAAGAGTGCCCAACATGGGCATGCTAACGCAAAGAATAGCCAAATTAGGCTCAACGGTAGACCAGAAATCGGCGTAGATCATGGTGCCAGTGAGGTTCTGCATATCGAGGCCGACGAGGGTGACGATACGGATGATGGCGACGACGGAAGTGCTGCATGTTTTGTTAGTATCAGAAAAACAGATAAACGGTAGAAAAGGGCAAACTTGCAGCAAACCGATCAAGAAAACGCCCGTCAGACCAGCCTTGGTACTCCAGTTCATCTTCAAACCCCAGACGGTAGGCAGCGGCAGCGCCAAAATAACCACGTCGGTGACGACATTGAAGGCACCGATGGCAATGAAGGATGCCTTCTGGCTACCGCACACGGCGCCCGGAGCAGACATGGGGTCGTAGGCAGCCCTAAAGGGGCGGCAGATCAAGAAAACCTGGAGAATGTTGCCTGTGCTCCAGAGCAGGACGAAGGTCATGGCAATCTTGGTAGCAGTGCGCAGGCCCTGGTTGACGAAGACGCGCAAGTAGAAGAACATGACGGACAGCTTGACCGTGCTGATGCATGTGGCAAAGATGAGTTCGTAGGAGACCAACAGCTTGAGGATAGGGACCAGGTTCATGTAGGTTTCTGTAAAGGGATAGCCGACACCCATTCCAATCCCTGTGATGCAACTTGTTAGATATTATCACTGTAAAGGAGAAAGTGGTGAACTTACACAAGCCCTGAATGATAAGCATGCCTATACCCTGAGGCACGGCAGCAAGAATGAGCCAGGCGTCCCACCATAGCTTGGCTCCAGACAGGAATCGAGCAAACATGCGCATTCCGATGACTGTTAGTGTCAAGGCCACCAAGCAGGTGTTGATAACCAAGTGCGTCTTGACTATGTCCTTGGGCTCGAAGTATTTTGTACCGAACAGGTGCGTCATCTCTTCGGGTTTAGGGGCCTCCATGATGTGTATGTGTTTGTCGTCGTCGTTGTTGTCGTTTGAGATTTTGTCTCCGTCCCTTCTTTGCTTTTCAAATCGGGTTCGACCTCTTGAGTCTTGTGTGCGCCTTCTTCGTTCCTTCCTTCTGGTTTCCCCTATCACTAGCTCTTTCCTTATCTTTTGTTCTCGTGATGCGTCTCTTTCCTGTGACTGCCTTGGGCAGGTGCTATCAACTCCAAGTGGAAAAGTGGAGTAAGTCAAGTTGTAAAAGAGTGTGTGTATATCATGTAAGATGCCGTCACTTCAACCGGTGCGTTGCTGGCGAGACTGAGATGTTGATGAGGTAGATGTTATTCGAGCCACCATGGGAAGACGTTGTTGTTTCTCGGTGCAAATCACGGCTCGGGCCAGGTTGATCTGTGCTGTTCCAGAGACTCGGGTCCGGGTGTGGCTACCGTACTTAGAGTGTGGACTGTGCTTTCGAAGCTTATGAAGAAAATGGGACGGGAACGGGCGGGAAGGCCGGTATATGAGAACGTCTGAGCTCACAGCCTGCTTCTTTCCCGCGAGAGTCTTGTCATGATGGGTCCCATGTTAGTCTTTCCTTCCCCTTGGGAATCCTGTATTTGCTTTTCAGTGGGAGTGTAGTGCCCAGCAAGTGCCCAGACACAGAATATGCAGTGGCAGTGACGAGGGAGGTTGACGAGGGGACTCGTGTGGGATTGGAGCAAAGGAAAGTGCAGAGGAACGTTCCCCGAAAGAAGGTCTGGGTCTGTTTCTCTGTTGTTCAAGGTATATGCTGTAGTAACCCATTTTGGCGAGTGAAGATCACTGCTCGAGCTGGACAATCGAAACTTTAGCGAAGGTGACCTCAAGCCGACGGGAAGGTTGAAAATCTGCGCCTATCCCCGTCTACCCCGTCTCCTCGTTAAACTTGTCTCCTGACTCTCCTGGGCTCACAGTATCAGACTGCCCTGGACGAGGTTGCAATTGGCAATGATCTAGGCCTACAACGAGGTCGTTGGTCCGTCAAGTGCCGCCGGGGGACGAGAACATCAGACGGAACGTTTCTTTTTTTTTTTCGTTTTGTGTCTTGTCCGCCTCCTGTTGCATCTGGATAGCCCACTCGTTTCCGTCATCCTGGCACACGCCTGGGTCGCCAGTGCCTGCCTCTTCGGTTGTCACCGAACAAGCAGGGCGGGCCTCTGTGGGTGGGCACTTGCCAATTTGACACTGACACTGGCAGAAGCTGGGCAACAACGGTCAACGAGACCCTGACTGGGCCTGGGGGGAAGGACGCAACTAAGGTCGGAAGCAGGCAAGCAGCCAGGGCTCTCAATGTGGCCTCTGCCCGGCATAATCGCGGTTTTCACCGCAACGCTGACCTGGGCTCATGGGAATTGGGGCATCCAGCAAAAAGGCAACCAAGGCAACGAGCAAGGCGTCCGGGTCCCAATTTGTCCGCTGTGTCCACCCATAGTGAGGAAAACACTGGGGGGGCGTTGATGCGTGCAGTGAGTGAGTTGACACACCGAAAGTGAGGTGACAGTGCCTGGCACAGCCTAGGCACTTTTGCTCTCCTGGCAGACAGTGAGGGCATTCGGTCCAATGACAGCAGAGCCAAGGTTGCAGAAGGCCAGGTCCACTTAAACGTACGCTAGGTCGGGTAGCAGCCGGAAGACGGTAAGTGGATGACAATTTGTATCCACCATAACATTTTGACCACTGGGATGGGGGCTTGTGGGCCTATGGAGCCAGTGTTGTTATCCACTCCCACTCGGACTCACATCGTCTTTGCCCCCTCAAGGCGCAACCCAAGCACCCAACTGACAGATTTAACATAGACCGCACCCAGGCTACACCACCCAAACCATAGCAATTCCGAAGTCTTCAAGACGGGCTTTATCTCTCTTATTGCTTTGATTGTCGTATGGACAGTCATTGCTTCTTCCAGCTTCACGCGATCCCTCAAATTCCTCAATAGTTTTGTCAATTCGTTGTCGAAGACCTCCCGTGCAGTCTACGTTAATTTATCAGTCGGATGCCAAGGTGGGGGACCCAGTCCTTTTTCCTGTTAGCTCGGCAATGCTGTGCCCCTCGTCCATCTTTTGTCTTTTAGTGAGAGATTGCATCGAGACGGTCGAGGGGGTGGGAGGTGGGAGAGGCGTTCATGTGTTTCTGACGAAGGTATATCGACACCGACATGTCTGAGATGTCCCAATATCGAATAATTTCCTGCACAGATTGGTGATGGAATCGAGCTGAGCACAGCCATGGGAACGCCCAAGTTTATATTCGATTCACTTTGCTTTTATTCAAGCCGTCGTGATCGGGGCCTGCGGGTTATGTGCAGATGGCCCAGTCCAAAACTCTCAGACATGGGCTCACCGACACGGAGTGATATTTGCGCCACCGAAACACAAGTCCCGCGATGTTCGCTTGCGGGCAGGTTAGAGGGAGATCCGATGAGGTCTTATTAAACTCGGATTTCTGATGGTGGCGGTGCCGCACACGGCACGGCTGACCGCATTCGTGCTGCCGTAGTCATCTACCTTATGTATGTAGCCTTGATGGCGTATTTTTATACGCGGTAGAGGGTATGCCGGCAACATGGCTCGCTTGGTGCCTTGTGCAACCAACAACTGTGAAGCTGCTTGGCTGCGCATCGGTCGGCGCAGACGGCAGAGCAGGCTGCAAACACCGACAGGTGCCGGAAGACCGGGAAGACTGCTCACAAGAAACCTCAAACGGCGCCGGCATAGGATCGGCAAGGAAACGTGTCGGCGTCCACGAGTTGCTTGCCCGCTTTCCCACAAGACCCAGCGAGCAATTTTGCTTCACCGCGCAACAAAGCTGGGCCATTGAGGCCATTAGCCACTCACAGCCACTGGCAAAGGAAGCAGCGGATGGCGGGGGCTTGGATGAAGCTTCACCGAAGGAGCGAGGATGCAGATGCATATGTATTACACGTATGTCGAGTTCCATTATCGCCTCTGGCTGCTACATTGCAGCGCAGGGTTCTGAATCCTTAGTGGAAGGAAATCGGCGATTTGCTTTAGTTCTCTCTCTTATGTTTATCAGGGTCCAAATGTCTCGGCAGAAAACAATACCAAAATACGTGCCGTTGAAGAATCGGTGAAAAGACTGAAATCTCGTCCCAACACGGTGGTTCCTGATTTATTCCACCAATGACGGACATTACCATGGATGCGGGTCCTTCGACCCCTATGTCAATTCCAACCGTCAATCAAAATCCGCCCGGACCCCTATTTCTGCCCTCGACTAGGAAGAAAAGGGTAATAAATCCCGGCTTACACTAGCTCTGTGTGGAGTGTGGGCATAACTTCCCTGTTCCTTGCTCAACTTTCTTTTGCCTCTGTTTTTTTAACCCCCGAACCGCCGACGAATACAGTCCAATACTGGAAAGTTTGTTAACGCAAGACTTTGCAGGGAATAAAAACACGGGAATTGATTGGCCTTGGAGGCTATTTCACTCCGAACGTGGAGACACTTCAAACTCTCGCACACTTCCACTATCTCAAGCACCACTCATAGTATTACTGACCCGTACTTTCCAACTGGAAGCAGCAAAGTGCCGGTCCAAAGCATCACGCCAACAAACTTTCCAGGGCTGGATTGTATTTACCGACTGTCCGACTTCGATATTTTGGGGACACTGGGACAATATTCTGCTTGCGATCTCGAATTTCGCCCCCCTCAAGAGATTGCTGTTGGATGATGAAAATAAGAGGCTTTTTCATGGCTCTTCCAGGGCCCAGGCACACACGTTTTTTGGGGCTCGCTACACCCGTGTTTTTGGGTTCTTACACCGAACGCAACACTGCACAATCTTAAGACACTTTGTGCTCGTTCGTCAAACAGATCTTCCCGCTTCCCAATGACACCGTACGATCTGCGAACCATCCCCAAGGTCATACACGTGTATCTGTATCATGTATCCGTAGTAGCATTCTCCAACCGCCCGTGTTGCATGGCAAGCTTTTCCCTCATCCCGACCTCTACATATCAAGCCAGGCCGCATCACAGCATCATAGCGAACCCATCATATAGCCTTGGATGAAGCCACCACGAAACCACCCCAACACACTTGCTCCATAGCATACGTACGCTCGCAATCATGAAAAGCCAAAAACATGCAAGTTAGACAGGCGAACATGGTCTACAGACTTATAAATCTCCAACAACGGGATACACTCCGCGTAACTTTGTGGCCCCAACCCCCCTCCCCCCTCCCCCCTCCAGATTGTTGGCCTTCAGTTGCTGTACCAGCCTTGCAATCCCCGCTCTTTTTGCATAATTATGGCAAATCCCACTTTTTCCCACCAAGCTATACCGGTGGCACGGGTGGGCAGGTGGGCAACAAAGCAGACTCGGAACTTCTTCCACCAAACTCGAGGTGGTTACTGCTCTCGATGGACCGGGCTCTCGCCCACATCACGGGCAAGTCTGGCCTGCTCTGGCACCAAACCTGCGGAGCCTTTTGAAGAGACTACCATGACTTAACCATCATGAAGGACACCGACACAAGGAACGGGGTCCGTTGTGTGGATTCTTCAAGGTCCTCTCGCGGTATCCAAAACCCCGATCTCTATCAAACGTATCCACGATGCACACGATGTGTGTCCCGGTTTCAGCGGTGAATTCGCGGGGCACTTGCAGATTGCCGCTCGTGCATGTGCTCTCGTGCGAAGTTAGATGGCTGTCAGGCACTTTTATCGGGTTCATGTTGTATGATTTCCACTCCGTGATCTCCGGGGCCCCGGAGGACTGCGTGGTGGACGGGGGTGGTGATCTACTTTATAAGCCTCCCGTCCCGGCTCGGAGAACGGGTGATGGGTTGTCTCACACCGTACGCTCTCCACCTCCTGACGCCAAGCCCGCCGCTCCTCCCCCCTCCCCCCCTTTCCCCCTTGCTATTTAAGCTTCGACCCTTTCCCTTCTTACAACCCTCTTACTCTTTCCTAATGAAATTAATTGTCTTAATAAAAGTCACCTCATCACGATGGCCTCTGCTGTTCCACTAGCCGGACTCGAGAAGTCCTACGACTACGTTATCGTCGGTGGTGGCACCGCCGGTTGCGTTCTCGCTAACCGTCTCACCGAGGACAAGGATGTCCGCGTCCTCCTGCTCGAGGCCGGTGGTGACAGAACCACCGATCCCTTGGTTCTCACACCCGGCCTCGTCGCCGGCGTCTACGGCAAGGATGAGTACGACTGGAACTTCCAGTCTGTTCCTCAGGTAAGTTTCTTTGTGGCAGCAAACATCGAAACGAAGCAAATTCAGGGGCTAATCAGTAATGTAGTCCACTCTCAACAACCGCATCATCAACCAAGCCCGCGGTAAGATGCTCGGCGGTTCCTCCGCCCTCAACTTCATGATGCTGGTGTACCCGTCCAAGGCCTCCATCGACGCCTGGGCCGCCGTCGGCAACCCCAACTGGAACTACGAGGCTTTGAAGCCTTACCTCAAGAAGTTCGCCACCGTGGACGTGCCCTCGGCCAGCACTAAGGACATCTGCTCCATCACGTACAATAACGATACGGTAGCCTACGGCGACGGCCCCGTCCAGGTCTCCTTCGGCGAGGGTTATGGCGTCACCAACAAGGGCTGGTTCGACACCTTCGAGTCGCTCGACCTGCTCTCCAAGAAGGACGCGCGCGACGGCCAGGCCCTGGGCGCCTTCCAGAACGCCAGCTCCATCGACCCGGCCACCAAGACGCGCTCCTTCTCTGCTGTTACTTATCTCACTGCCGAGGTCCGCGCCCGCGAGAACCTCAAGATTCTGACCAACACCCACGTCAACAAGGTCCTTTTTGACACTACTGGTCCCGAGCCCGTCGCTACCGGCGTCGAGATCAACGTCAACGGCACCGTCAGCCAGGTCTCCGCCAACCTCGAGGTCATCCTCTCCGCCGGCGCCCTGCAGTCTCCCCAGATCCTCGAGCTTTCCGGCGTCGGCGGCAAGGAGATCCTCGCCCAGCACGACATCCCCGTTGTCATCGAGAACCCCGCCGTTGGGGAGGGCATGCAGGACCACCCGATCGTGTGCCAGTCCTTCGAGGTCAACGAGGGCACCCCCTCCGGCGACGTCCTGCGTGACCCTGCCGTGGTCCAGGCTTTGCTTGACATGTACACGGCCGACCGCTCCGGCCCCATGGGCCAGCTGACCATCTCCGTCGCCTACACGCCCCTTGTCAACAAGACGGGTGCCGTCTCGAACGAGTGCGTCCAGAAACTTTTCGCCGGCCGCGACTTCTCCAACCCGGCCCGCGCCGCGGTCCGCGACATCGTCGCCAACCCCAACGAACCCACCTTCCAGTACATTCTCTTCCCCACGCAGGTGCACATCGCCGACAAGCCCGAGAACATGGCGACGCACCTGATCCCCGTCGAGCCCGAGAACTTCTTGACGGTCATGACCATCCTGAACTCTCCCTTCTCGCGCGGTTCCGTGCACATCCAGTCCTCCGACCCCAAGGCGGCCCCCGTGTGGGACCCCAAGTTCAACCACGACGACCTCGACATGGAGCTGCTCGCGCGCGGCGTGCAGTTCGTCGAGAACCTTGTCGCCCCCGACGCGGCGCTCGGCAAGCTTTTGAACCAGACCGGTCGCCGCTTGCCGCAGCTCAAGGGCGACGATCTCGAGACCGCCAAGGAGATTGTTCGCCAGAGACAGATTTCCGTCTTCCACGTTTCCGGGTCGTGCGCCATGCGCCCATGCGAGGAGGGTGGTGTCGTGAACGAACGCCTCCAAGTGTACGGTGCCAAGAAGCTTAGAGTTGTCGACGCTTCCATCTTCCCTATTGAGCCGGCGGGTAACATCCAGTCGGTTGTCTACTCGGTTGCTGAGCGGGCGGCGGATCTGATCAAGGAGGATCGCAAGGCGGGAAAGGTTTGAGAACACTCCTCTTGATCCAGCGAGCGAGTTGATTGATTTGGTGTTTTTGTTTGGTGGTTGGCTGTGGTTGTATAGCATTTTGGATATACCTTTTATGTATAGCATATGATGAATAATTAGTGGAGCTAATAATGTCTTCTTACGATCTCTGGAAAAATCATGAAGTGAAGGACCCCAAGGAACATGAGCAGCATCAGCCTCGGGATTAGCAGGAGCAGTACGGTCATGTAAAGCTTGCTCAGGGCATTGCTGACCGACCGCTTGAACATTGCCTCAATCGTCTAAGAACGTTTCAGGACTATCTTCGCTTCATGTATCATAGAATCTATACCCCCCTTTCAAGTATGTTTTAATATCAGCATCTTGCACATTTACGCATCCGAAACATTCTGAGCTGCTCTGAGCGCACCAACGACTGAGAAGGCAATCAGCGGGGTAGCAACGTAGGAAATCTGTCAACCCTTGGTCAGTATTTGCTTCTTTGTCGATTTACCAGGAATAAGGAACTCACAGTAAGAAGCTTAGCCGTCGCCATCTTCGCATGTTGAGGAAGGTTGTTGACATCAGCAAGCGCCACCAACCTCATAGCAGGCGGGCCAATAGGCATCATCATCATGGTGAACCACAGCACGGGGTCATCAAACAAGAGACCCGTCTTCTTGGCCAGCACCCAAATAATGGGGATACTCAGCGCCGGCATCACCAAGAATCTCCAAGCGAGGATAAACACAATGCTAGGCCACGGCACACGTCCTCCCTCATCTCCTTCCTTCATCTTGCGCAAGCTAAGACTGAGCTTGACACCCACGATAATAACCTGGAGAGTCACAAACAGCTCGCCAGTGTTCTTAATGGGAGTGGTGAGCCAAGCCTTGAAGTATCCACCCTCCTGCGAGTCGTTGAAGAACATACGGTGTAGAGCAGGGACCAAGCCAATAAGAACACCAGTCGACGCTCCCAGAGCCGGAGGGTTAAAGAAGGGCGCAATCCAGCTGACGGCCTTTTGGAGAGGCCCGGGCAAAGCATTGTAAGTCTTGTTCTGCACGTTCTCGATGTGTCTGGTCGTGGTCTTGGCGAAGCGTACGGCTTTCTTGGGGAGGAGCGAGGTCGTCTCGGAGGGGCTAGAGCTGTTACCGCTGTTGCTTCCAGACCCGTTATCCTCCTCGTCTTCTTCGCCAGAATCCCGTCCGGATTCCGGGTCGCTGTCGGTCTGCCCGCCGTCGTCTTGCTCCAGGAGTGCCGGGCCGTAGCCGAAGGTTAGGGTGTTGCTGATGACGGCGCAAACGAGGAAGTAGGAGCGGGCCTTTTCGACTACGTCGGGGTCGGAGGTCAAGTTCTTGAGGACCCCGGCGGCATCGAGTGCTTGGATGAGGAGGAGCGGCAGCGAGGTCGAATTGTTGAATGCTAGGGCGGGGGTTGTCCATGCTGGAAGCTTGAAGATGCGGACGGATAGTCTGCCTATGAAGATCGACAAGACAACGAAGATGAGGGACCAAACTAAATATTCGCGATCAGTATGTGGCTTCCGGGTCAAGTACAGGATTGGTGTGATCTCATACCAACTATGGGTAGATAGTGCACAGCAGTATCAGAATCGAGCTGCTTTCCCAGGTTTGCGACCAACAACAAAGGCAAGAAGATAGTGACACACATCGACGACAGGCGTTTGGCAGCACGATCTTCGATGAGGTCGAACTGGGCAGCAAGGACACCGATCCATATGGTTATCAGAACGGATATGGCAGCCTGAACGGCCCCCATGAAGGAGACCAAAATATCCGACGACGCCATGCTATGTCTTGCGTTGGTGCTTCTCCGCAGTCGAGTGTTCGTGATGTTATGTCGGGGGAATTCTGGTGTTGCTGCTGTCGACGAAGATGGGCACCCGACAGAGGTGAGTGAGACTAGAACAGTACCGGCTGGATGATTAAAGTTCCAGGCAATATGCAGTTTGTGGTGTGAAGGGTGGTATGGAGGGGAAGTCTTTGTTTTATATGTAGACAGGTCAAGACAATGATTGTGAGGTTGAAACGTTCTGGGCAATCGACGATCTTATCGCATTACGTCACGATTCAGGGACCCGTTTGATGTTTGGGCCTTGGAAGACTGATGCACCTTTCCATCCAATGATGATGCCAAGGGACTCTTTCTTCCGAAATGTTTTTCAGCCGTCGGATTTTGTTTGTTTTCTTTCCCTTTTCATCCTCCAGATGCCTTCATCATTTTGGGTTCTTGGCACCCACCGACTACATCCCACCATCCAGAGGACAACATTTCCCGATGCACAAACGCAGCGACGTCGCACAACATCGCCGACTGCATCACGACACGGATAGAATCTACGATTACTGGAACGCGCAGCATTGGTTGCAAAAGTACGATCGGTATTGGGATATCGCAACGTCATCAAATGCTAACTACAGAGAAACGAAAATGGGACGAAAACGACATGCTTAAGCTTTTCACAGCCCAAGATGCGACTTGGTCTTGAGCGCCTCCCTCCTGCTAGTGCTCTGCGGATCAAAGTATGGCCTCTCACCCAAGCTGACTGCCCTGTTGCCCTTGCGCTCACCGAGACCCTCCTCAAAGACATAGTCGGGCGTGGCAGCGTGGTACACGCTCCTGTTATCCCAGATGGCAACATCGTTAGGGTTCTGCCACTTGTGGCGCACCTGCAGGTCGTGGTTCTCGACAATGAGCTGGACAAACCAGCTGAGGAAGTGCTTGCTCTCCTCCTCGGTCAGGCCGTTGATGCGCTGGCAGTGGTGGCCGACGGCATAGACGGACCTCCAGCCGGTGACGGGGTTGGTGCGGATGACGGGGTGGATGGCCTCGAGGATTTCGCCCACGTTCTCGGGGGCACCGCGCTCGCCGCTGTACACGCTGAAGCCGTTGCGCTTGGCCGCCTCGTTGAACAGGGGCTGGGCATAGTAGGCGGTGAGGGTGTCGAGGAAGGAGCGCAGAGTGGGCGAGATGCGATCGTAGAGCTCGTAGCCGGAGGCCCAGAGGGTGTCACCACCGGTCTTGGGGAGCTGCACCAGCCTCAGGAGAGCATAGTCGCTGGGAATGGGCTCGAAAGTGATGTCGGAGTGCCATTGGTCCTTGGCGCTCTGGCGGCCGGTGCTGACACCGACGCCCTTGTACGAGAATTTGTCCTTGTACAGCGACTTGGCTTGCTCGGAGGAGATGACGCTGATCTCGTTGTCGCCGCCACCATGCTCGCGGCTGGCGTTGCTGATGGGGTGGATGTGAAGGCCCGAAGTCACGGGCTTGCCGGCGAGCTTGCCCAGTCTGTCGACGAGTTCCTTCTGGAGATCGTCGGTGAGGTTGTCCTGCTTGCGGAAGAAGACAACACCGCGTTGGGAGACTTTGGGTGCTTGTTAGCGTCAAGTCGATAAACTCAGCGGAAGTTCATGACTTACTGGTAATGGCAAGATCCCTCAAGAGCTCGTCAGAGTTAGGGGCGCGGAGCCACTCCACGAGATCGACATTGACATACTCGCGGCCGAGAGCAGGGGTGACCTCAAAGTTCTCGAACTGCTCAAGAGCACCACTGAGCTTAAGGGGCTCCTTGTGATCCTCGAATCTCTTGGGAAGACGCTCCGCCTCAGGAATATCCGCCTCGATGGCGGTGGACTTTTGCTGAACCGGGAGGACCTTGGTCTTGATCTCGTCAACCGTCTGCTGGACTGACTCAACTGCTGAAGGAGACATTGTGAAGGTTGTGAAAGAGGATGTTGCCGGGTATCACTGGAAACAAAAGGCTCAAACTGCTCAATGGAGATCGGACTGGCTGATTGAGTGGTAGCAAGGAGCTCCTTATATGCCTAGTGTCTGCACGTTCAGGCAGCAGCCGGAAGTTCCAACGGAAGGTCCAGATGCATCGCCATGGTGTCGTTAGATGATGCTATCGCGTCACTCCCCGCGTCGGCGCTTGTGGTGAGCTTGGACGTCGGCGATTTTTCAGCTCCGAGTAGCGGCAAGTCGGCAGCCGTTGATGTATGAACTCAATGGTGAAAGAGCCATCGTGTCTGACGTGAGTGGCATCTGGCCTATTACAGGAGGCTATATTACGGTTGGTTTCCTGAATAGGAACAAGAGGAGAGGGGAAGCTGAGTGCAATGTTGCATGGAGGCTCTCTCGTACATGTGAAGGAGCAGTCGCTCATATATAAACGCGATTTCACCCCGCGTTGCCATCATTATTTTGGTGGAAAAGGGTGGTTGTGAGAGGTTCCCGCCCGCGTAGTTAAGCGTGGGTGAGCGGTGGTGTGATCTTGGCTTTGATCACGGAATCACGAGTGCGAGTACGGCATCATGGCGCCCAACCCGATTCGGCCAATGTTGCACATCTATGCAAGTTGCATATCGCTTGGATTCAATTGAGCACACTTGGGTTTAAATCGTCAATTCTCATCCCTTCTAGAAGTCCATATCTGAACCCTGTTCTGTTCGATCTTTGGGATTGGGATTTGATCTTCAAATGCCAATTGACCAATAGCATCCCGGGAATCGTCTCAGCTATCAAAAACCACCATCCTTAGACACAGGATATAGTTGTTGATCTTACAAAACCTCCTCAAGTCCTTTCGTCCCAGGTGCTCAGTCCCATCAATCTCCTTGCTCCCGTTGCCATAGCCAACCAAGCCACCCACGTGCTTTCTCAAAGATAACTCAGCCAAGGGCCAGTGAAACAGCCCCAGGAGTCGCGATAACTTCAACGTCGCGAAAAGGAGGTGCACGAACATGAAGGCATACCACCAACGACCACGGGACGTAGGTACTGAAAGCGCTTATTATCATCAAGGTCTCTTTCGCTATGACGTGCGTTTCAGACATCAGCTCATGTTCTGGACCGTCAGCCTGCAAGCGAGTGCTGTCACCGTCGTGAGATCCAATCGGGATATTTACTCGAGACTCCAAGGGGAGGGTTTACCCCTGCCAAGACTGCCGCAAGAAGAAGTCAGCTTCCCCAGAAAGATCTTCTTGGATAAGGTAGGTATCCATGTCCCCCATTGTTCGATCTTGGAATAAGCTTAAATGTTTGTTTTGTGTTTCGAACGTTCTAGTCTGGGGATGCGCTCGCTGTAAGGCTGGGTTACCTAATATATTGACGTTCATCATCATTCTGGTAATCCTTCGATAAACTTTCTGTTTCTGTAAATAAGTATGTACTTGACTCTGTGCACCTCCTTCCCCATTGACATCAGTGACTTCTATAGGCTCGTTTACCAAAACACTTCAAAATGAAGCTGCGCCTCCAGGAAGGAACGGGAAGGAACGACCTGAGCGAAAGCCCAAACAGCCAAGAAAGCCAAGCATCATGATCACTGGACTGCCAGGACGGCAGGCGCTCTCTTGGCTGTCGCACAATCTCCCTCATTGTACCTGCTTGGCTTTGATGCATCGAGGTTGTGAGGAAATTGGAAGACTGACTGTGACGGCGACTACCGAGACAATACCACCACAACCCCTGGGGCTTGTCATCATCACCTTTCCCCTGGTGGTAGAGAGTCTAGACTCCTGACGACCTCTTACGTTCGCAGAGACCCTAGACTACCGAAGCTCAAAAGATGCTCCCCAAGAAAACAAGCTCAACTCCAAGGCTGCAGACGTCGTGATGCACCCCAAGCTGGGGTCAAACACGGCCAAGTGATTCCCAATACGGAAAGTGACCAGCGTAGCACACGATCTGAATTACCTTGCCTTGTTGACTTGCATAAATCTTTGCACGTACATTTTTACCCGCGTTACCGCGCCAAAACGCACACTCAACGTGCCGGATGGGTATGTCTGATGAAAAAAAGGCGGGCATGCAATATGCAGGTTAACAAGACAAGTCAACCCCCTGACTTGCCTTGACTTGCGCACATTTTACCCTGCCTTGCCTTGCCTTGTCAGACCCCTAATTTGACTTGCCTTGAAGTGACCGTTGAGCGTCTAGACCGGCCCAGCTCAGTACCATCTACAAGCAACCTGTCAACACTGCTGCATGCTTGTACCTGCATCTAATTATGCTTGTCCAGCTCCCCAGCTCCCCCAGACAGACCAACCAACCAATCCAACCTCCTCGTCGAAACAAAGGGGTTTGTTATCATGTTGCCCAGACTATTGACTGGATGCTTCCTTGCCCTTCATGGTTTCTTCTCGCTCGGATGTAGGTTGATTAGCGAGATGGAAGACTTCGACTTACACTGGTAGCGAGGCACATCGAGTGCGTCTCTCGGCTCGGCGCGAGGTTATCTAGGCCTCAAGCACCCACCTCTTGATGCCATCTTTCTTGTTTGCTTCATCCCAATTATACGATCTTGTGGTTTCCATTGCCTACTTCACTTCTTCTTGTGTATTTCCCATTTGCCTTCACTTTTTTGCTTGTCATATGTCAGTAGGTCCGGAACCACTGATAGGTACCCCATAATTCGTTATTCTTGTCCTGTTTTTCTGCCGTTAGCCGGAGCTTTGCTTCCTTCTCACTGCACTTCGCTCCCCGCAGTTTGCAAATCCATCGCATATATATATATATATATCTGTCCCCTCGACAAAAACTTTTTTCTTTGTTTCTATCCCCCTAATCACATCTTTCCTCCCGTCGAAATCATGGCCAGGCTATTCAAGTCGTTGATGGTTGTGGCGGCCGCGTCCGTGACGCCCGTCTGGTCGCTCTGCTCGCACAACACCTTCCTCCACCCGCGAGAGGAGGGCAAGGCAGTCGAAGTCAAGAAGTTCGGATACATTGGCGTCACTGGTCCGCTGTTCTGGTCGTCACTTGCGCCCGAGAACACCGTCTGCTCCACGGGAACACGGCAGTCGCCCATCGACATGACGGAAGGATCCTTTAATATGATGTCCTCGTCCGATATCCAGGTCGAAATTCCCGATTTCACTGAAGGCACTGAGTTCGAGAACCTCGGAACTACCATCGAGGTCATTGCGAAGGGCGGCTCGATGACTCTCGGCGAGAAGCAGTATACCCTGCAGCAGTTCCATTTCCATTTGCCTAGTGAGCACCTGGATAATGGCATAAGCAGAGCCAGTTAGTAACCCCAAACCACACTTCCCTCGAGTCAGTCCCTAATACCTTCGCAATAGTGGAAATGCACATGGTCTGGCAAACCGAGAACCAGGAGATTGCCGTCATCGGCACCTACATCGACGTCGCCACCGAGGCTGGTCCCGCACTTGCCATTCCTCCCGTCGCTGCTCCGGCTCCTCCCGCTCCGAGCGGCGCTCCTATTCCTCCTCCCACCAACGAGACCGCCCCAGCTGCACCACCAGCCAGGTTCCGCATCAGGGGAAGCAAAAGCCAAAGGAGACAAGAAGCCGTTATGCCCCCTCCTACCAACAGGACGGCCCCAGTGTCCCTGGTGCAAGACGGCCCAGACGCCCCAGCCTCCGGTGCGCCTACCGTTCTTCTCGAGACCATCTTCAGCACCGTCGACGCCATCCGCACACCCGGCACCGTGACCCAGACCCCTCCCTTGATCCTATCCGAGGTGGTCAACATCTGGAAGTCGGGTCACTTCCAGGGGTACGTGTCTGGTTTTCTTTTCCTCCATCCAATATTCTCTCCATCTCTCCACCGCCCTTTTTCAGCTCGCTCATCACTAACCCATTCCCATCGCCAACAGATACTCCGGGTCCCTCACCACCCCTCCCTGCAGTGAGGGCGTCAGTTGGCTCGTGTCGACGCAGACGCTAAGGATTTCGCCTTTGACGTTTGAGAAGGTTCGTAGTGTCATCGGCTTCAACTCGCGCTTTACGCAGAATGCGCCCGGTCAGGATAATATCCTCGCTATGGCAGCTATTCGGCTGTTGAATGTGTTTGCTTCTTCTGGGGCTGCGTCGCAGCCGTCGCAGTGAGAGGTGGTTGATGCTGGGATGGAAGCGGGAGAACTGTAGATGCTAGTACACTGGTAGACTTAAAGACAAATCAAAGGGTTACAGCGATCAACCATTGACAATATTGAAGTGCGACGCAATCTGGGAGTTTGTGAGATTTCTGTTTGAGTCAAGATATCGTTGAAAGAGTTTTGTTGCCCTGACGACAGAAGGGCTGGAGCCGAAGTGACGCAAAAGAAAAAGAAAAATACTTCAAGCACTGATACTGAGCAATTGGGAAAGAAAAAACTGCAAAAAGAGAAGGCGTTTGCGACGCCGGGAATTGAGCCCGACGTGGGGGTCGAACCCACAACCTTGAGATTAAGAGTCTCACGCTCTACCGATTGAGCTAGCCGGGCAGCTGAAGCTGCCAGTTGGTTGGCAACAGATTTGGAGCAAGGCCTTATAAGGGTGCATTGATTTGTTTTGGCAACATGGTATCTTCCGCGACCTTTTGGTGGTGATAGGTTTCGGGCCGTCGCGAATTGATTCTGGGTAAAATTTCAATCGGGAATTGGTGTTCGGCCCTAGCTTGAACGCTGACATTGGGCGCGTGCGAAGTTGTTGTTCGTTCTTGGCATGCAGTCGAGTTCCGTCGTTGTTCGAGAAGAGTGATGTTTGCGGGGTTGGTACCTCTAGCGCTGCATCTAGCGGTTATCGATGAGATAGTGTCTGTTTGGTTCATTTTCCGATCCTGCAATCCACAATTGCTTCACTCAGTATCGTGTCGTCATGAGAAGGTTTATACGAACCAGCAACGGAAGCTTTTTGATCTGATATTAAGAAAGGAACAGTCGGTCAGTTTCTCCGCATGTTTGTTATTCGATGGTCCGGTCTCCAGCAGAGTGCAGACACGAACGGGTGAGTCTCGCGTCACAGTCGCAGAAATGATGATGTCACCAGTTGGCGCGTTCACTTACACCCTTGTGGTCAACCATATAATTGCCATCACCACTTCTGCAATTGCAACGAATTTGACAGTTACCAACAACTAGACTAAGAAGCTCTCAGTTCCAGCTATCGAAAGTAAACAAATCCACTTCGACCAACCAACAACACTATCAAACACAATCAACAACCTCAACTCATCGAAAATGGTCCGCGTTACTCCCACCATCCGCACCGCTCTCCGCCCCGTCGTCCGCGCCCGCCCCCAGCGCGTTCAACAGGTCCGCTTCCGGAGCACCGAGTCTACCGATAGCGCTCGTGACAAGGGTCCCGTCAAGGAGTTCAACAAGACCGGTAACACCAACAAGTCATGGCTGTTACGTTTCCCTTCCTTCCATTTCCAACAATCTGCTTTTGCTCAGGCACCCTTCCCTCATCATAATACGGTTAAATGCTGACCAACTTACCCTCAAAACAGCTTCGCCGGCGTCGCCGGCCTCACCCTTGGCGGCATCTACGCCATGATGTTAGGCAAGCCCGAGAAGGCGGCTGCCACCGCGCAGAAGCTTGATCGGAAGCTTGATTTCGTTGCTGAGGGGAAGAGGGCGCCTCATAACCCACATGTTGGTGACACCAAGTAAGCGACTTACAACAGGTCAATCGAGAGATGAGATTCGAATGAGTTCATGACTTTCTTTCTTTCTTTCTTTGGGAATTTGGGAGTCATTTGCGGGACGGCGTTTTTTGAGTTTACCGACGTGGTGGATGGGAGGCATCCACACAATGGATGATAGGCCGTTTGGCTTTCCGGCCGGCCGTGATGTGAAAACGTGCGGATGGTGGCCAGGAAGGTGAAGAGACGAGCAGGCATTAAATGGTTCCAAAGTTTGAGTTACAGGATGGGAACTGGCAAATGCTGATGCAATACAATAATCATTTGAACCCGGATTTATATGATCTTCAAGAGACACTCGCTCGGGAATTGGGCAGTTTGTGACACTGTGTCGGAACCGACGGACCCGTGCGCTGCAGGACACCTGCCCCGCACACCGCGCCATAGGGAAGGCACCAGTATAGATAGATAGAAGAAAGGCATCACAACAAGAAGGAGCACAAGGCCCTGGGAAGAAACTCACAGCTACAGAAGGAAGGAGGGCATTTACAGATGGAAAGCCGGTAGCTGGTTGAGGATTGCTGTATATAAAGCTGTCCGCGCCTGTCCATTTCAACAACGAATCACAAAAGCCCGCATGGCTCAGTGGTAGAGCGCATCACTAGTAATGATGAGGTCGTCAGTTCGATTCTGGCTGTGGGCAATTTTCTTTAGTTTTTGCTCCTTAAATTTGGCTTTCTTTATTTATTTTTTATCCTTCTGTTCTGTCACTCATTTTTTATTTTCGTTCGGCATTAATTGTACCCTAACCCAATTCATTCCAATTGCGAACCCATGGTCCCAATTGCTCAACTACGGCCGTTCCTTTTGTATCGTCGGGTAGTCCTCCATCTGGTGTTGAGTTGAGATCCGTAGTTCGCTTCCATCGCAATGCCATCGAAAAGCTTAGACTTTTCTTGTCGAAAGAAGACTTCCACCAAACAACCACCATGCTTCTCAGCCCCAGGTCCCTAAGTATTCAACTCCGAACCCAATGAAGCCCTCAAAATTCCCCTTTCCCTCTTTCATGGACCTCAGCGACCACCAACACCGGCATATCCGCGTCCCAATCCGATCTCTGCATGTCTGCATTCCTGGATTTTCTGCATCTCGTTCATTCTTCATCAAACTTTACTTGTTGTCTCCAGCCAGCCCTTCGGCTTACGTACCTCTCCCGTTTCTCAGCTCGCACACGGGAAGATGGCGTCGCCATCTACGGGAATGAAGTAAGACAAGATCTGTGGCCTGTCGCTCTGTCCCTCTTTGTGAAACTATATACCCCACAGTTTGTGTACCGTTGGGCTTGGTTCGGTATGGTCCCTTGAATTTTTTTCTCGGGACTTGTCCCTCTGTCCCTCCCCGGTGGCTTGCGGGGAGCTTGACCGAGACACGAAGGGGTTGCGTAACACCTACACTACCTGGCTAGGTACCCAAGGGCTTCCCCGTACAATATGCGATTGAGGCTTTGTCTGGGGCTGGGGTTTTGTGTTACTTGATCGTACTGAGCGTCGTGGTTCGGAACGACTTCCGGATGGCAGAGGTAAAAAGGGATGGAAGTCTGTCTCAGGAGGCGCTGGGTAGGTAGGTTGAGCATACTTACGGCATTGACGAAGAAAAGGAAGCCAGCCACGGGCGGGATTCAGGACAGCAGCCCCGATGAAGAGGGAGTTGTACACTACTGTACTTTTGTTGGGCACTTAGAAGCAAGACAATGGGTAAAACATGGATCTCACCATGGGTAAGGTGTGTCTGATGCTGGACTGGCCTTCGGGATCACCATGCCTACCCAACATCGTTCGGTGGTGTTCACCGACTTGGGTAAAGCAAGTGGGATATTCCTTGATCATTTACCTCACCGACGGGAATCAAATCCAAGCCCGATCTGTAACTGCAAGTCTGTAACGGAGGTGTTTCTCATGCTGTGTGGTAGTTTGTGAGAGGTGGTACCAGCCCCTGTTGTTTACTTCTGTTACTTGTCGAATTGGTCGGTATTTGACGCCCGCAGCGTAGCCCAACCAATAACATCGTCTTACTTTTTCAAGTCTGTGAGAACTCGGGATAGGCGTCAAAGGCGTCTTACGGCCAGCGTAAACCGTCTTCAGCCCTAACTAGGGTAACTAAGCCCTCGTCACCTACCTTTCAACGAGTGAGAAGTGGCAGTCGAACAACTACAGATCGTCGGAGACCGCAGAGAGGCCAGCCAGGCCAGGCCAAGCTTTCGACACCGCTCTTGCGTGAAGCCAGTTAGTCTGAGGGGAAAATGTCTGGTGATACGTTCCATCCCCACCTCCGCGACCCGAAACATGTTGACTCTGGAAGCAGAAGGCTTTCGAATGTGTAATGGAAACTCAGCTGAGACAGAAGGGCGGAAAAGTGAGTAGGAGGAGAAGAGAGAGTAAGGACGGGAGAGACGCGATGGTGCTCGTCGAGTATAAAGCATCTATCCTCTCCCCCCCAAAGGTCGAAATAGAAAAATCATCAGACTCATCAACCAACAAGTCAACTCAGACAAGGCACTCGAACAACCTCTTTCAAAGCACTCAAGGTTAGCCTCAACCATCTCCCATCTCCCATCTCCAACCTACCTTCCTCTCTCCTCCCCCTTCTTCCTCCTACTGCCTCCTCCCCATCCTATCCCATCCAGCTAACACCCCCATCCCCATCCAGCTACCCAATCAACAACTCAACTCAACAACCAACCAACCACCAACAACCCCCAAAAACCACCGTCAAAATGTCCTACACCCTGCACCTCCGCCTCATTAACGACACCTCCGACTCCCTCCAGCTGGTCGAACAAACCTGCTGGTTCGGCAAGGGCACTCGCTGGTCTCAAATCGACTCTACCGGGGTTTACGTCCTCTCCATGGGGGGATCCGGTTCCTCGGGCATGTTGCGCTTCCAAACCAACAAGGGCGACTTCTTCGCCGTGGCGGCCGGCGTGCACAACTACAAGCGGTGGTGCGACGTTCTTGTCGACACTGCTGATGATGCTCCCCTGACGAAGTTGCACCCCAAGTATTACGATGATAAGGATGCCAAGTACCAGGCTCTTTGGGCGCAGGCGAGCGAGTTTGAGGCAAAGGCGAAGAGTGGGAAGACGGTGAGAATCAAGTTTTATCAGGCGGAGGGGAATGTGTTAAGGGCTACTGTTGAGTATGTTTGAGTTGTCTGTGAGTCTGAGTGGGTGGTGAGACAGGGAGGTGGAGGGGGTGAAGTGGTGGAGGATGGACGATATGATGGAAAGGGGAAAGTTATGTAGGACAGGCAAGCCGGAGGAAGACATGGACAAAGAAGGACGATGGAACACAATGTGAAGAATAGCCAACCGGCATTACGCTCTTTTATTGGCTTGGAAGCTCTGAAGCATCATATCTTAGACGCTCGTTCAAATAGCTGTCATCTTTTAAAACACAACCTAAACATCCTTGCTTTTCCCAGCTTTTGTTCCCTCTATATCCCTTGTAAACAAGTGCCAGCCTTTATTCCCAGGCATGAACATAACTAAACCCTTGAATGGCATCTGTAAATCATCATGTCTTAATGTCATCGCTCATGCGGCTCGAAATCATGGCCAAATTAAACACCTGTACCCCGGTCCGTGCTATGCAAATCATACAACTCTCTCAACTCGACGTCAACTCTAGAGGATGCCAGCAAGCTTCAACGCATTAGGGTTGGCAGCGAAGAGAGCCTGGTTGGCGCTGTAGAGTTGGTGAACGAGCTTCCTCACAAGCTCACGAGTCTCGTCGCTGAGCTGATCCTCAGGAGGGCTGAGGACAGACTCAAGGACAGGGATGACCTTGGGAGTGAGGGAGTTGATGGTGGGCTCGCCCTGCTCGTAGAGCTTGTAGATGCACTGGTAGACAGGGGTGTTCTCCTCGTAGTCCTCCTTCAAGGGCAGGAGATCGACCAAGGCGGGAAGGACCTGGGCAAGAGGAACACGGTCGGGGTGGGCAAGGATCATGCGGCACAGGCAGCCAGAGGCGTTGTCCTTGATACGAGCCTCGGGGATCTGGAGCATGGGGGCCAGCTTGTGGAGGATGGTTTCGTACTGGGGAAGATAGGTATTGCTGTCGGTGGAGTGGAGGATGAGCTGGCCGGTAGCGTAGGCAGCGTTGCTCTTGGTCTCGTTATCGGTATCAGAGAGACGCTTGAGGAGCAGATGCATAAGCTTGCCGGTGTAGGGGGTGACGGTGGCACCCATGTTGGCAGCGCACTCAGCGATCACACCGACACCGGTGGAGCGCTCGAGGTTCTCAGCCTCGGAGGAGGCGAACTTCAAGATGGGCTTCTCGAAGATCTTCCAGAGCTCAGAGAAGGCAGGGCCAAGAGCGACGGCGAGGCCAATCACGACATCGAGGGCAGTGTCGATAACAAGCCAGTCGTACTCGGAAGAGCCCTCAACCTCCTGCTCCTCATCCTCGTCACCAAGATCCTGCTGGCAAGGGTGAGAGCGGGTGATGATAGTGCTGAGGATGCTGATGGTCTCCTTCATGAACTCGCCCTGGGCAAGGATGGCAGGACCGCAGGCCTTGAGGGTGGCGGCAACGTTGCGGTTGACCTCGGTAACGACGGCACTTTTCAACAGTTAGCTTCATGCTGCAAAAGTTGATTGATCAAACAAGGTAGGGTATGATGTTCATGTCAGGAGTAGATGTAGCGCGTTCTCAGCATCGACAATTATTTGCCTCTGAGTGAGCTGGGTTTAACGCAAAGGTGCTCATCATTCGAACAGTGAAGGGGAAAAAGGGAAAGAAAGTGTACGTACCGATCCATCTCCTCCAACCACACCTTAAGGGTGGCGCTGGTGACAATCTCGCCAAGCTTGACAAGAGTGACAGTGGGCTGGGTCTTGAGGGGAAGACCGGGCTCCCAGTTGGAGCCAGTCTCCTCCTCCATAAGCTGCCAGACGCGGGCATAAGCGCGCCACAAAGTAGCGATGGCAGCCTTGCGGCAGCCCTCATAAGGGTGCTCAAGGAGAGGGGAGATCATCTCGACGGCCTTCTCAAGGTATTCCTTGATCTCGGCGCCGGAGCAAGAGTGGGTGATGATATCGCCCATGATCTCAATGGCAACCTCCTTCTCGAAAGCCTCGGGGGAGATGCCAATGTCCTCCCAATCCTCGCCCTCCTCATCATCCATGACGTCCTCATCATCGTTGGCCTTGACCTTGAGGCGCTTGCCACCGGTGATGATATCCTCATCAGTGCCGGCAATGGCACGTTCAGCCTCAGAAAGCTCGAGGTTGATCTCCTCCTCCTCAAGCTCAAGGCTGTGGAACAAGCCCTTAAAGACACCGGGAAGGAAGGGAGAGAAGTCCTTCTCATAGACCTTGGAGAGGCAGCTCCAGAGGATGAAAGAGGACTCGCGGAGTCTGGTGCTATCGAGATGAAGGGCCTCCTCGCTGGACTTCATGAGAGGAAGGACGTAGGGCTGGAAGGTCTGAGCACCGACGGCAGTGGCGATGCGACCGACGGAGTCGCAAACACCGCTGCGAAGGGCAAGGTCGTCCTCAGACTCCTTGATGGTGAGGTAGGCACCGAGGGCGTGCATGATGTTGTCGAAGTAGGGCTTGAACTCCTCGCCGAGAGCCTCGGCAATGGCACCGATAGCGCCGGAAGCAGCTACCTTGACCTTGTAGTCCTCGTGGCCGATCAGAGCGCCGATGTTAGCGACAAGCTCGCCAGCATACTGCTTCATAAACTCGGCATCGAGACCATCGGACATAGAGTCGAGAGCGCCGCAAACGGAACGGATGATCTCAACGTTCTTCTTGGCCTGAGTGGCATCGGTGGTGGCGGCCATGGAAGCCTGGAGGTTCTTGACAAGAGCAGTCATGATGGGCTCGTTGTAAGGGGAGAGCTCAGAGGCGATGTCGTCCGCAAGGCGAGACAGACCGACAAGGGCGGCGTGTCTGACACCAACGTCCTGGTCGTTGAGCAGGGTGATGACATGGGGCATGATGGACTTGATCTGGTTGGCGATGAAGTCGGGAGCACCCTCGACGACGGTGCCGAGAGCAAGGATACCGGCCTTCCTGTAGCCAGCCTCGGGGTTGGTGGCGAACTTGGGGAAGGCGTTGAGGAGGGGAACGATAACCTGGCGAGGAGGAAGGTCGCTGGCAAGCTGATCGAGCAGCATGAGAGCGGAGCGGGCGGGGCTCATATCGTCCTCATCCTCATCGTCGTCGATCTCGGTGAGAATGACCATGCTCTTGATGGTGAGCTCCTCACCAACGTCGCGCATGCCTTGGATCTTCATGCGCCTGTAACGGACAGTCTGGGCGAGGAAAGCGAGGGCCTGAGCGCGGACCTCATCCTCAGCCTGGGGGTTGCCGCCGAGGTCAATCATCAGCTTGACAAGATCCTTAAGGTACTTGCCGAGTAGCGAAGACTCGCAAGCCAAGAACTGCTGAAAAACGTCGAAAGCCTGGGCAATCTTCTCATCATCGCCAGACTCGACGACGTGCTTGAGAACGTCGACCATGGAGGGGACGAGGGTCTGAAGGGCATTGACGGCCTCGGGATCCTCCTCGGGATCGAACATGAGGAGGCAGGCGCCAATGGACATCATGGTGTTGATGCGAACATCGGCGCTCTGGGGGTCGCGGAGAGTGTGGTGGAAGATCTCGAGAAGCTTGCGGAGGTCCTCGAAGGCGGTGGGGTTGGCCTCGATCAAGCTGAAGATGATGTAGGTACCGACTTCACGCTGGTTGACATCGGCGTTGGTTGCCAAGTTCATGGCAATGTCGCGGAGATCGTCCCACTCGCCCTCCTCGAAGTCAAAGCAGGCGATGACAGCGATAAGACGGGAAGCGGTATGGCGGCACTTGGGGTTCTGCTCCTTGAGAGTGGCCTCGAGGAGGACCTGGCGGACCTGCACCTTCTGGGCCTTGGGGATCTTGGCCCAGTGCTTGGTGACGAGTCTGGCAGCCTGGACGGCGGCCAATTGCCTGACGCCGAGGTCATCGTGTGTCGCGAAAACTTCGATGAGGAGGAGAAGGCACTCGGGGTGAACATAGTAGTTCTTTTGGAGCTCAGCCGTGATAGCCTTGACTCTCTGGGTATCAGCTGGAGAGGAGTCAGCTTTGCGCGTTCATTCTTGTCGCCGGCGAGGGAAAGCGGGAAAATGCTTACGAATCTGCGACTCCTTGAGGAGCGCGGCAAGCGTTTGCTTGTCCATGGCGCTTCAGGAAATGTGAACAGAAGGGGTATCAAAAAGGAAAAAGAGAAAAGATGAACAGAACAGAGAAGAAAAAGAAAGGGAGAATAAGAACAAGATCCCGTCGGGCACACCGCGGGGGTATAGCAAGGTTTTGAAGAGAAGGGGGGGGGAACAGTACTGCAGTGAAGAGACTGGAGGCGAAGATGGGATGGAAAAGACGAGACCCCGGGGAGAACCTGAAGGTGTCATGAAGAAAGAAAAAAATTTGGATTTTGATTTAATTCCACTGTGGAATCGCGCTGATAAGAGATTAGAAATTTTGCTGCGGGGCAAGGGTCGGGTTGCAGCTGAAATTCGGCACGGTAGCAGCCTGGGCGCTACAACCACCACTGTTTTTTTTTTTTTTTTTTTTTTTTTTTTTTTTTTTTTTTTTTTTTTTTTTTTTTTTTTTTTTTTTTTTTTTTTTTTTTTTTTTTTGAACCTCATCGAAATTGCTCTGCTCGACTGTGACTGTCGCAGTTGTCCGATGCTAGGTTCATCATCATCTTCTCCGATTGGGAATTCTGCCCATCTTCACCGCTATCTTATCATTGCTTGCTGTTTGCCTGCCGGCAGTGTCGTCCCGTTCCAATGATCCGTCTCTCTCTCTCTCAACATCTTATAACACCTCGACATCGCGACGAGGAGTTGGACAGCTTGCTGTATTGAATACTGCGGTGGCAATTGACCGAAACCAAGATTCAACGGACGAAAGAGCATTCTTATCACGTTGCCCTTCTGATGGGCGCCTTCTGATACCTCCAAGAACCTCACAAACAGCATCTCAGCTGTTTGCGGCTTTGCGCGGACACGGGATGACAAGTCGAGCTCGTTGAGGTCGACGTTTATGTTCATCTCAGTCTATTCCGATCTCTCTGGACGTTCTTATTCCCAGTCTATACACATTATCGGGTCTCCTTTGCTGCCGATCAAGCAAAACACATGATCAAGCAAAACACCTACATGAAGACAAAAGAAATGTTAACTGCCAAACGCCCTCTAACATCCTGCTGAAGTTCTGAACAGACATCAATCGTCCGTCTTTCCCAGTATAACAAATGAAAACCTAACCACCGTCTATATTCAGTATAAGCATATCGTAACAGAAAAGAACTTGGATCAAGCTCCCTCGACTAGCACGCCCATCATCTCACCCTCTCATCTGCGCAACGGAGTGTATGAGCTCGCGTCATCCGACGGCGTCTGGCGGTGGTGCTTACCCTGGCCCAACATCAAACTATTCCTCCCCCTTGACGACGACTGGCGAGAGTTATACGCCTTCAGGTTGGCACTAGGAAGAGGAAGAGGACTGGGACTGCTTTGCCCGCCACTATACGCCGTCATATTGTAATCGCCCTCCAGGTCGACCGACCACATCCCGACCTGCTTATACCCAACCAAAATCTTGCTCGGGTGATACCACAAGAACGCAGCACTAACAATAACCATGAGCATGCCGTCCAGCACCAGCAGGTACACCTCTTTCTTCATCAGGACCGAGTCCCAGCCCAGTGCATACTCGACCATGCGGAACAGCGACCGGATCATGATGAGCGAGCTGGTTACGTACAGGGCCCAGAGGAACTGGCGCCATGGCAGGGTGATGGAATAAGACTTGGGCGTTGGGTTGGCCGCGATGCGCACGTGGAAGAGAATGGTGGTGATGATGAAGAGCCCGAAGAAGACGACTTGGATGCCCAGGCCGGCGAGGACGATGTTGTTGCCGAGGTCTTGGTCTTTGGCAGATGAAGCTTTGGCGAGGATGCCGCCGCCTGTTTTTTTTTCGTTTCTGTTAGCATGCTGATCGACTAACTGACCACAGAAGAAATGAGAGGGGAAGGAGATGGGTAGACATACCAGCACCCTGCGCCAAAAATGACAAGACGTCACCCAAGACGAAAAGCTTGGTTAACCAGTTCACCCTGATAACCGAGTACGCCTCCGCTTCCAGCATGCGAATGAGTCGGCCGAGAATCATGTAAATCGACGCGGCGTAGAGGGCGGGCCCCAAGAGGATCAGAAGACTTTGGATGATGTACGGCGTCAAGGTCCAGTTGGGTGTCTCGCCGGCGGCGATGATACGACCGATGTATCCTATCGCTTCGACTGTTGTTTTGCCATTGACGGTCAGCAAACAGAATCGAATGGGTCGACTTGTGAAGACCTAGGACAGCGATGGATAAAAAACGTACAGAGACATCCCAACACAAACGGGATAAAGTACCACGTCCTATTCCTAACAAGCAGAAACATGTGGCCGACGGCGGTGATGCTGAACAAGGCGACGAAGATGGCGTTGGCTGCTAGGGACGGGTCATATTTGAAGAACTCGAAGTGTTGTGTCTCTGAGCCGGTGTCCGACATCGTTGCGAGCTTTCGAGGATGAGATTGAGGTTGACGATTTTTCTAGACCAGAAAAAAGAGGTTGAGGAAAAAGACGGAAGAAAAGAGGGACAAGAAAAAAATGTCGAGTTACTGCGTTGATGATGATGAGGACGATATCACGAAAGAACCGGCGCCGCTTCAAGATATATGTAAGCCCAGAGGGAATCACAACTCCTTTACGAGGAAACCGAAGCAAATGCATATAGGTAACAAACATGGATACATAAACGCGTAATCTATCCTCAGACAAAGTTCACAGCCTCAACGCATAACCGCAACCTCGACCAAACCAAACCACATTGCGGGATATCTCCCTTGCGCACGGCGAATCTGCTATTCGATACCCGCTACCACTGCCCTACCTACATTATCTTACCTGCCTGGACTGCTTGGACTGGACTTGACTGCCCTGCTACCTGCCTAGCAACGCCCCAACGGGTATGCTGCAGAGTGACGAGATAAGTGGAAGCTTGAAGCAAGAAGCGGGCCGTTTGGACCGTATTCGAAGATCTGCATGCCATTCTATACGCGGATACATAGCTCTACTCAACCTTCCAGGTGCCTCCTAACAACCTCCCCAACTCATTCCCGACGTATCATGTTAGTGTCCCGACTGAGAGACTGGGAGCCTGGTTAAGCTTCTCGGTTTCCTTGCCGGGCTATACGCGTATTCCCAATTCCAGGGTCTCGGATCTTTCCAATAAATCCGATCTAGCGCTTAGTTTGAGTTTGAGGCTGAGTGCTCAATGACGGACGAACGAGAAAGGACGTTGAACCGAATGCGGTTTAGCGCAATCGGGTTGGTCGGTTTGATCACTTTTGTGAGATATACGCGTATACGATAAGCGACTATACGGGGCGATAAGGTTTTGGGTTGAGGGGCCAGTGTCGATGAAAGAAGCAACAACTTCAACAGCCAATGCATCTTCACCTCCGCTTTCAGTATCAAAGAGATGCTTACCTACCTTAGCTCCGCCTCTGTTGAGATGAGATTGCGAAGCTCCACTGCCCCTGAAGTGCAGAGCTAATGTCACTGACACGATGGACACGATGAACATGGTGAATCCGACGATGAAGGACTGGGTGAAGACCTTGATGGATAAATGGATACAGTCCAATTCTAGTTTGTTTGTTAGCTTGGTACTCCTGGTATACTGGACGATATCCATTCCGAATTCTCCCAAACTTCACAAGTATAAATTGAATGGCTAAGCACGGATCGAAAAGGCATTGATAAGATTCAATATGACATATTGAACTTCGGAAATACATATTCAAGGTAAGATTACGCTTTAATTATGAAACTAAACGAATCAATTAGACGTAAAAACACCTAGGGAAGTTATTCCGAGGTCTTGAGTTAATAATTAAACCAATATTGGGCTGTACGGATGGCCGTTGCCATCGAAGAACAAGTCTTTGTTTTCCGTATTCTTCCATTTGTTATGAATTCTTCCGAAGCTTGACCTTTTCCGCAGGCAAAAATCCAGACTTGGACCCAAGATTGCCTCGAGCTCCAAGAAGGGAAGCAGGAAATCCAAAACAGTCACGACTCCAACATGGCTCAACGTCGAGAGGGGTTTGACTTTTACAGAATGACTGGCTTTATTCAAGATCTACCTTGCTGTTCCAAACTAACATCCAAACGGCAGCTTCCACCCGCTACCTCCTCTGCTAAGGCTAACTGCGATCATTATTCATTATCATTCTTCTAGGTAGTAAAACTAACAAGTTGCTTTGTGTCGCAGTCATATCCAAAACTGAGTATATCCGCGTACGTCTTCAGGAAAATAGAACCAGCTATTATACCCCTTTTGCTCTTCTCTTAGATTAATCGAAGCTTTCACACTCAGTTCAAGCCACTCTTGGACTCTGCCTACCCGACTTCAACTCGGTCGGCCAATATCCAAGATCGCAATCAATCCATCCAACTCCCCCTCTGACTTGACGTCCCCTCAGGGCCACTGCCAGTTAGTCCCATTTCTTGTCCCTGTATCTCCTCGCCAACACCACCTTCAACTTCCAACTGCTTCATCCCCCTAGAACTACTCCCTCTACTTAACAACCTCTCCTTAAAGCTCTGCGGCGAGTACGACTCCCTCACATCCCTCGCCGACATCGCTCCTCGAAAAGCCGAATCCAAACTCCCACCCGTCTTCGGCCTCAAGAACACGTTGTTTAAATCCTCATCATCGTCACTGTCATCCTCATCATACATCCGGACATCACCCGTCCAAGCCATTCGCCCCTCCAATCCCCCGTTTAGATCGATTCCTGTGGTCCTGACTTGCAGAGCGGGTTGATGGCGCAGTCTGTGTTTGGGGATTGATAACTCTTCCATTCTTTCTCGGCTAGGGATTGGCGCGGTTTTAGGGCGGGCGGGAGGATGCCCGTGGTAATGATTATTATGGTTGTTATGGTTGATGCCAATGGCCAGGAGTTCGTTGCATTGGCAGGTGGATGGGGAGGCGCAGGTGCAGTGGGTGATGGATGAGGTTTCGATGCTGTTGTCCGAGGATACGACACCGAGAAAAGGTGCTGAACCGGAAGCGGATGCGGGCGTGGTGGGTGATTTGAGAGCTGCGTCGTCAGACTCGTGGGTCGCTACGGTTGCTGAAACAGAAAGGGTGGGTGTTGGGTGAGGGGAGAGGCGTCTGGGGCTGGTTGGGGGGTTGCCCGTGAGGGTTGGTCGGCTGCGGGTGTTGTCTGACATTCGTCGTGATGTTGCTTTGTTACTATTGCTAACATTACTGGCAGTGTTGCTTCCCCGTCTTGACTGCCACGGCGGGATCAGGGAAGGGGAGAACAGGCCATCTGATGTAGATGACTGCCTTTCTTGGGCGCGAGATGTCTGAAAGATGGCGCTTTGGCGGTTCCTGCGCGTTGAGCGGCGCGCTAGGTTGACGTTACCGGCGCCGCTTGAGGATCGTCGCCTCTTGTCCTCTGATGAGACGTTTTCTCCGCTGGTGGTGTCGTTGTTGGTGCTGCCATGAATGCGGTGGAGACATTTCCTAATGGTATTGGCTTTGTGTGCCTCGAAAACCAGTTCCAGTTGGCCAGTCAAAAAGTTACGGTAGGCGTCGTCGATGGCCTCCGGAATAAAGAGTCGAAGTGTCTCTTGCAGGTGCGTTTTCAGCGCTTCTTGGCCCTCGTCAAATTGCTGCTCGACTTCAGCTAGTTCGATTACGGGATGGAAGTCTGCATGGTGGGTTAGTTATCATAGCTTCCTTCAGTAGGTATGTTCGATGCTCTTGGGTTCGCTGCTTACCGGAACTGGGAATCTGGTCATCCATGGGAAAGATTAGACACCAAAGATCATCCCAAGTTCGGATTCCATTGCCAGAAGCCAATGTCCTATCCACATCCTCAGATATCCCATCCTCGGGATTGTGGGGTGTTCCCGCCGGGACTGTGTCGCACATCTCATCCTTGGGAAGCATTAAGTGGTCGTTCAAATCCTTCTGTGTGGGGAACCCGACTTTGCATCGCTGACATTGGTGAGGCATTGCGCGCCTTCTGTGATAAGACATCACATGGTGTCGCAAGTCGGCCAGTGATTCGAAGGAAATCATAGCGCAAACTTCGTGGTCGCGGATGTTAAAGCGAACCGGGTTGCGCACCCGGAATGGGCAGGAGTATTCCTCCACCCCCTGCTCGTCCATCGCATACGTCGCTTCCAGATCACGATCCGGTCTGCCGCTTCGGATGGAACTGCTACTCATCACCCTCCGATGCTGAGACGGAAGATCGCTCCTGGCTCCAACATCGTAAGACGTCCTTCGCGATCCCACCGAGTGTACCGAGTTCGACATTCTCCTTATAGATGGAGTGGCTCGTAGCTGTGGAGCGCATGCTATGCTTGGTGGTGCAGATACCGCCGGTGCACTTGGATTCGGCGGTCCAAGCGAGACGGTGATTTCTTCCAGACATCTGGCCACAGCGCCCCAGATCTTGAGCGTTGTCGACGGTTGTTCCGCCGCAGCGTTTTCCTCAGTTTCCTTCAGAATGGCGGCGGAAATTTCAGAGGCCAGTTCCCCCTCGCTGGGAGCATCCTCAGATATGGTCGAAGTCCGTAAGCCGCCGGAGGAGTGGTAAGTATACCGTTGTCGGGGGTGGTCTGGGAGACCGAGTCCGGGAAGGAGTCGACTGGACGATGAATTCCGCACCGGAGGATTTCGCTGAGTTGGGCTCACCAAACTGCTTCTGGCACTGGTTGTCTCACTATAAGCAGGCGATGGCCTTCCCAGTAGCGATAGTCTCTTCTGCTGGCGTGAAAGCTGGACATCCAGACTTGGTGGTCTTGTGGGACGGTACATGTTGGTAGAAGGTGTCGAATTTGGCATCATGCCGCTGCCACTCGCTCGCTGCACATATTGTCGGCTGCCGTAAGAAGATCGATCCGCCACAATATCGCCTTTCTGTGATGCCAAAGCCTTTGGGGTATTATCCCTATGTTGGCGACGGGTATCGAGAAACTCCGGGGTCGAGAGGGCCATGAACTCCGTGTCATAATCGGAGTAGGCCAGTGACAAAGATGCAGGTGAGGAATCAGTCGAATAAGCTGGAGAGCAAGGAGAAGCGAGAGAAAAGAGCGAAGTTCGTAGTGGTGTGGCAGGAACAAAAGGAACATAGAGAGGAGCTGGAGCAGAGGTGGAAACAGGAGTATCGGAATTCTTCTTGGATCGAGGTTCTATCCGACGATTGTGGTCATTCGTATTGAGATTGGCCAATCCGGCGCGTAGCTGTGGCGCCGCAGCCGGTGTGTGAAACTGATGTACTGGATGCACACTATGATGGTGAGCCGGTTCCACGACGGCTGGATGCTCCTCTACGGCGCTTAATTGCCCCGTTTCCTTCGATTGCTTTGGTCGATCTGATGACTGCTTTTCCAGCAGGCGCCACCATAGGTCCATGCTGTACGCGTGGGCCTATGCCACGAGCCAGCCATGGAAAAGGGTTTAATATCTTGGAAGGAGATGTCTGACGACTTTTGCGCTGCAGGAGGAGGCCTGGCGTGCCTGTGGTTTGTCTTGTTCGTGCGGATAGAGCGGACGACGACCTCTCTAGGTGGATGGATGATGGCGGATGGGGAGCTGAGGCGAGCACCAGTGAAACAGGAAGGACGTCAAGACAGGTCTTTGATGGCCATACAGATGCAAGAAATGGACAATGTGGGAGAGGACGGGACAAATACAATGAACGAACCACAAGACAAACGCCAGGATGCTCGGCCGAGATACAAGGCACAAACACGTGCGAAAGGAGTTGTCCTTGGAATGCCTTGTCATTCTCGGACTCTTCAGCGGCGGTCTCCCCGTACCGATTGGTCAATCCGTGGCCCATTCACTGAACGACATGCCGGATCTGGACGCTGATTTGCTCGTGATTGGCCTGCACCAACAAGGGAGGCCACTGCCCACCCTGTACGTCAGGCTTGACGCCTGGATGCAATTTCCCCGGAAAACTCGAGATCTCGTCCACGATTCGCTACTGTCGCTGGACGTCAACGGGAATTGCGGCCTTCCATCATGAGCCTCCACAGGTACCTCGACATGGGCTCTCAAAAAGAGCAGAGCTTCCTCTTCTTCTTCTTCTTCTTCTTCTTCTTCAAGGTGATTTCCCGATCGATTCTGACAACCAGTCCCTCGGGACAATGAATTGTCTGGTGGCGTCGAACAAAGATCTTACAAGTTCTTTAGAATCTCAAAATAGATTTCCAGAAACCATTTCGACAACGAAACAGCGAATCGGTTCAATACGACATGGACGAAATTGGATCGAACCTTCTTCAACCTCGGCTCAATTCGATGGAAGCGTGCTACGTCAGACGGGCCTGGGCGCTGTTTGGCAGTCTCACCAGACTCTTTTCAGGGTCCAAGCTCCGGAAATTAGTGCAGATTTCGGTTGGCGATGTTGGTACCCTGATGGACATGTTGACCGCCAGCCAAGCACGGGGTAGTCCGCATTGGTAAGAACATCGTCTGTTGACAGATGAATTGTTTATGCGTTCTGGTGTGGTTGGAGGTCTTCGGCTTCTTTGAGTTGGAGGAAAGTCACGATACCTCCGAGCTTGAAGTCGTGTGCACCGACGCTTTCGGAATAACGACAGGGGCAGCTGGCAGTGGGTAGGTACCACATGGTTAGGGTAGATTCTGACCTTGTCGTCATCGACTTCTTCGACAACCTCGACTACACGATCGTAAAAAAGATGATAGAATGAAACCTGCTCCTTACACTCAGCTGCACCAATGGAGCACTGATTGGGACCGTAGGAAAGCTTCATAGTGCAATCTCAACCTCACGCAAGACTGAATGGACCGTGATCCACAAACACATAAACATTCACTAACAGATCATGACCACCTATGCTGATCACTCTTTGAATCCCCACTCAACACCTTGAAGGAAGATGTTGAAACTCCGGTATCAGATGGTATAAGATTAGTAAAAGACAGGATCATCTTACTGGTCTTTTTGCGGGGTCTCCAGGTGAGTTTCTCATAAAGTTATTCACTCCCAATTCGCGTATCTGTTAGCATGCGATTTACCAGTTCTTTTTGACTTATGGAATCTTTTGCCCAAGACCATTTTGATACAGTTACGATGTGGCCAGTGATTTCTGGAGTGTGTCGCCAAATTGGGTGTGTGTGACATTTGGGAAAGAAGAAGTTGATAGATCCGCTGACACTGATCAGTTTAAGCCCGAAGAGGATGATGGTCAAGTGAAGTGAAACGTGACTTAGACAAAATAAAACCTAGGAATTTGAAAGGTATGCATCATCTAACATAAGAAGTTGTGGACGGTGCGGTAGTTGTTGATATAATGTAATACTTATTTATTGGCAGTGCTCTTCAATCATGCCCTGCAAGTGACGTTGTCGGCTCGCGACAGAAGGAGTGCAAAAGAACAGGCAAGAGCTTCAAGATGCCAACGTAAACGCAAATGCGACGGAAAAACCAAATTACAGCAACAGCTAGACAAACAAACAAGCAAAAACACGAGGAAATATATCACACTTCAAGACCAAAAAGTGGTGGTCAAAACCAACCCGCCAAAAAAAAGTCTCAAAAAAAAAAAAAAAAGATAAGGGACCGACCGACCCGGGGTCGAACCGAGTTCGTCCTCAGAACCAACACCAGCCCCGTCTTCAGTTTCCATCTCGATCGTTACAACTTTCCTCTACTATGTAGGTACCAGTTGCTCAAGATGGCGCGGAACGTGAACCGCAGTTCTGTCTGACATTCACAAACGTTCCGGCCTATTTATGTGGTTCGAGCAAGTATATGAACAGAGGTGGTTGTTTGTGAGCAACGCACCATACCGCTCGACCACTTGACAAACCGGGTAGTCTTTGTGGTCGACCTGTTTGCTAGACGGGATGGAGGAACTTATATGGTGCTTGGGACCTGGAACCTGGGACCTGTTGTGTGTGGTTTTCAAGTGAAAGTGGAAGGTGCGGCAGCTGCTTGCTGGGATGGTGACGCGGCGCTGGTTAGGGATGCCTCAGGCTCGAGGCGGGAGGCTCGAAGTTGGGATGGAAGGGGACCTTTGGAGGGGTCAGCTAGTGGGTGACCGTATTATACACACCTGAGATACACCGTGTTTTGGCTGGAAAGGGCGGCATGAATCGACAATACCTTAATTAGTGAAAGTTTATACGTAGTGAGCTTCATGTCGGTCCGATTCTTCTCCCTGTTATACCACGGCCCCAACACTTCCACCTATCAACCCACAACCCAACTCTAGTAAGCGTACCTCTCCCTCGCAGTCGCCTTACCCCTCGCCATCCTGTTCATCATTCCCGTCAACGGCCTCACCGACGCATCGACAAGACTATTATACCAAGTGGCGCTCCCATCCTTCTCCGTCACCTTGATAGTCGTATCTCCCATAAGGATAGGTGGCGAATCCAGGTAGATCGACTCCCACGCGCCGGCAGGCACCTCAAAGGTCTCATGCAGCGCCGTGATGTGGTTGTATCCCTTCTTGCGGAACGCGTGCAAGAAGTCCCAGCCGTCGCGGTGCTCCTTGTCGTGCGCAAACTTGTGCAAGCCTTCGATGTCGCGAAAGTAAAGAACCGTCAGGCCGGCGTTGTGGGTCGCGCGCTTGGTCTGCTTCCAATTGGACATGCCCAGGAGGCCATACTCCTCCTTCTTCTCGTCCATGGCCTTGATCATGTTCATGAAGTGGGTGTAGACTTCGTGGGCGCCGGGGCAGGCGGGGCCCAGCGGGTGGTTGTAGGAGACGCCGAGGTGAAAGACGACGATGGAGCTGGAGCAGGGCGCACTGGGATAGCGACCGGTTTGCCATGAGGGAGGCTGGCCGCTGGTGAAACCTTGAGTAACACCGGTCATGTATGGGTTCTCATTGGTCTTGTAGAAGAGCATTTGGCCGATGGTCGAACCGATCGAGTGGAGAGCGAGGATCAAGGCGGGGATGACGGCATAACGGTAAGGCAGGATGGCGAAGAGGACGATCTGGGCGAGGGCGCCCATGGCCATCAGAGTGTGAAGTCTGAAAGCATCTTTGATGATGGTCTTTGGGGTATGTTAGTCTCAGTCTCCCAACATTCTCAAAACAATGGGTGAAATCCTTACCTCCTTGTGCGGAGGAGTTCCAAGCGGGCGTTGCTTGGTTGGGTTAAAGATGGGTCGGAAGTCTCGTTTTTCAAGAGTGTCCCCCATCTTGACAATGGTTGATGTTGATAGTTTTGTGTACGCAGTATTTAAAAAGAACAAAGGAAAGGGGAATGGGTTTGGTAAGAGGACATGGGTAAAAATATATGGGATCATTCAGTCGATGTGGTTTTACTCAACCTACGCTAAGGCCCGCCAACTTGCATCGCCAGGATCGTCAAATCCCCTGCTCACACAGGCTTATCCAGCAGCAGAGATCCGTCTGGGCGATACACATGACATGACTCGGACATGGGGTTCGGCGCGTTGCGTAGACGTTGACGATGTTGGCCCTGAAAAGCTGAAAAATTGTCCTCAAAATTCGTCAACCACAAGTGAGAGTTACTGACCATGGTGAGCCCAAACTCGATCGATTACGCGGTGTTGCGAAGCGAGCATGTGTGTGATATATGTGCCGCAATCACGCAGTCCATGGCTTGAAGCTAAGCGAATGACAAGTGTGGTTGCACTGCACATGATCTTAGCCCATTTCATGTGGGAAAACGCCAACAAAGATGTCTTGCCCAGTTCGAGGCTTTGCCCAAAGTGTACGCCAATCTTATGAATTACCTAAAGTGCTGTAGAGGTACGTATACAATGAGTCAAGGATCATGTGGTCAGATATCGAGTCCGAAGCTGTGAGGATTCAAAGCGGGAACTCTCAGAAAAGATGAAGATGAATCTTGGAAGGCGTCGAAGACCGCATGGAAGGATCTGGATCGCTACAGAGTAGCTGAAGTCCAAACGCGGAAGTTGGAAATGGCATCAACTTGCAAGAGCGAGAAGTTGAAGTGGAAGGAACAAGCCAAGAGTTAAACCTCGGGACCTCCCGTCGTCGCTGTCCCTGTTCGAGTCTTTACCAGTCCCTTGGCGCTGTCCCGCTGCCTGCCAGATCCCGCCCGGCTGCCCCTGCCCCCGCTTGCCTGCCCCCGCCTTTTCCCCTCGACTGTCACTGCCTGCCCCGCCTGCCCGACCTGCTGCTCGCCCCACCTGCGACTTCGTTGTGTCTCAGCCAACGGAACAGTCAACCATCCATTCGTCCTTTCCTTCAACTGTTGAGCCCGAACCTCTAAGGCAATATCGATCACCCCGAATTGTTTGGACCTTGTACAATCGTTCGGTCAGACCTTCTGCTTCTCGATTCGCCTCAACATTCACCAGGTTCAAAAGTACTTGAAGCTACCTCTAGCTGCTCCCTCCGCTGCCTGTTCTAAACGCAGCAGTACACGCGACCCGCCCGCGACCACAACCCCTCCCGCCCTCCTATCACCACCTGCGTTTTTGAAGGCCAAGGTCGCTTCACTTAAATCCTTTTACTGCACACTTACGCGCTATACATATTCTCTCGGCACTATGGATCACGAACACTTTGGAGGTCGTACTGACGACGACCTCTTCGCCGACGATTTTGAGCCCGTAGCGCCTGAGGAGCAGGTCGCGACCATCTCTACGGAAACAGGAGCGCCCGTCCATGACACGAACATCACGAGTCCCGCTTCCACTGCCGTGGAACTCTCTCAACCATCCGAGCCAGCGCCTGTTCAGAAGTCTGCCCCCGCGCCTCAAGCACCCAGAGGACTTGCCAACTCGCGTCACGCTCCCAATCGTCCTGAGAAGCAACCACGCAACAACAATCATCACCCTAGAGCCAACAACAACGCCAGCAACAACGCCGCCAACAACAGCGCGACTCAGTCTCAACAACAGCAGTCAACCTCCAGCGCACCTCCCTCCGCCCCTAAAGAACTTCGTGAGAAAGAAGCCAGGGACAAGGAAGCTGGTCGCAACACTGCGAGTGTCTCGTCGGCCGCGAGAATTGGTTCCGGCGCAAATCCACGCACCAAACTTACTGAAGACGAATTGGCAGCCAAGATGGAGAAGATGCGTATTATGGCCGCAGAGAAAACCAAGCGTTTCGAACAAGCCCAGCGTGACGAAAGTGAGCATGCTGCCGCCTACGCCAAGGGCATGGAAGAGGATAGGAAACGTCGTGCCGAACAAGCGGCCAAGAGGAAGGCTGCCGAGGAAGACCGCAAGAAGATGGAGGAGGAGCGGGAAAAGAACCGTGAGCGCAAGATGCGCGCCATGGGCGCTAAGGAGGGTGGTTCTTGGGACGAGGGCAAAGAGGAGCGCATGAGAGAGGAAGACCGAAGAGGCTACAGGGGTGTTAGGGGGGTTGCAAACACACAATCATGGGCGCAAGACCCGGCTGACGGCAATGAGCAGGGAAACGGTTACCGTGGTGGACGTCGGGGTGGAAGAGGGGGGTTCGGTGGCGGAAGAGGTCGTGGGGGAGGTGATGGGTATGGAGGTCGCACCCTTTTCGAGCCGGACCCGGAGAACGAGTCTGGTCAGCGTTTTTATCAGCGTGACAATCACCGAAACCGTGGCAGGGACTGGAAGGCGGAGGGCCCAGCGGCCCCTCGTGCTGAACGCTCCGGGCCTGGGTCTGGTGCACCAAAGGCCGAAAAACCAAAGTTGACCCCCGACGAGTTCCCTGCGCTTCCTGGCAGCAAATCTACCGCATCGCAAGTCAGCACGAATGCTCCCCTATCCTTTGCTTCCTTGCCGCTCTCGCCTGCTGTGGGCAGGTGGGACGATGAGGTGGAAGAAAGTATCTGGAAAAAAGCGGCCCAGGCAAAGGAGGCGGCGGACGCGCAGGCGAAGTCAAAGGAAAACTAGAAACCTTCCTATGCGCGGCCAACCTTTGCTTCATCCATTCGCTCCAATCTTACCATGTCAAAGAATGAGTCCCAGAAGACTCCAGCGAATGTACAGGATACGCCGAACGCAGAGAGCCCGTTGGCGAGCAATGAGAACCCTCCTTGTACCAAACCAAGGTTAATTCCTATGAAACGCCCAAAAGGTTACTATGCATTTGAGTCGCAAGACACAGTCAGTAAAGAGCCGACACCGGAGCATGAGTCGGCAAAGCCAGCGAAGGTGACGAATCTCATCTCAGCTCCAGCCCAAAGAGTGGCTGCTCACCTAGGTCTCGAACAACCGAAGGTTGATGTCGCTCTAACTTCAGATCAGATAGTCGCTGCCCGCCGAATTCTCAAAGGAGCGACGGCTGATATTACTCCAGCGCCAGGCCAGTTACCGGCTGGCCTCCAATCTCTCGAACGGTCGAAGGCGGAGGAGACACAAAGAGGACTCGAGCAAAATCAAAGGGAACTCGGGAAAATACAACAGGAACTCGAGAAAATACAACAGGAACTCGCAGAGAGGGCAATAGAAGAACAAGTGAGCCACGCACTATCCGGTCGTTTGCCACTTACAGTACGCAACAAAACATTGATGGACGTTCAATATCGGAGAAGGGAGCACGATGAAAATGAACGATCCTCTCGCCAATATGGGAACCCCGAAGACATTGTGAAATGGGTGACAGAATCCGATATTACCCAAATGCGTCGGTGGACGGGTCCCAACAGGCATTCCGATGCGTATAATGCGACATCAGATGAGTATCTTGAGGTTGGCAACGAGGCATTGCTTTTTTCTCGGAAGGGCAACTTATTTAGGGATATGGGTCCTGAGATCCACGGGCGACTTGGCCGTAGAGGATAGAAGCGAGGTTTTTGTTTCTATGTTTGGCGGGTTGGAAGACTTTCATATGAGACGGGATATATCCTCTAGACGACAGCGATTATGTAAAAGCGGACAGGATTTGATACCACGAGGACTTGAATTGAAATTACTAGTTGGAACCGCAATTAATCATACACACTGTAAAGTATACCCTGAGTTGTACCGCTCCTGTAAGAGTGTAACTGCTGGTATCGTCGATTCTATACCTGTCTGTGTGCTGCGCTTCTTTGATATAACTAACAGCTTGTTTTGGATACACGGTGCAAAAATAAAGACCATATCGGGACAAGCTCCGAGTTCCTTGCAAATCCCAAGCTCGAATAGAGTAAAACGCCCCCAACGCCTTTTCAATGCACACAAAACCGCCAGATTTTGGATCGTATCCATCTCCTTTGACGCGATCCCAACTGGCCGGTTTTTCTTCTGGACGCCAGCTGCCTATTTCTTCGTGTGGCCACCAGCACCTCAAGCACCCTACCACCCACCGCGTCTAGGACCACGCCCACGATAACCACCACCGCCACTCCTAGGTCCACGGCCTCTACCCCAATCATCATGTCGTCCACCCGGACCCGTCGGCACACCACCCATATCATCATCACCACCACCGCCGCCGCCGCCCATACCCATCGGCCTCTGCCGTCCACGCATCTCCTTCGGGAACGCATCATACGTCTTCCGCATCTGCGCATATCCCAAATGCATCTTGCCAAAGAAGTGATCCGCTAATCTACGATCATTATCCAACCTGGACAAATACGCCCCGCACACGTCGCACACCTGCAGCTTCTGATGACCGCTGGGGCCACTGGTATCCGACAGCGCCTTCAGCTCTCTCTCCTTCTCCTGCTTCGCCGCCTGCGCCTGGCGCACCCTAAACAGCTCGTCATACGCCCTCCCCACTTCGCCCAGCTCTCCCAAGATCTCCACCTCCAACAGACCCGTCGCGATGGTCGTGCCCAAGTCCGAGATGGCCTTGAGCAAAACGTTCGTCTGCCGAATCTCGTCGGGCGTCTTTTCGAGGCGTCGTTGAGCGGCGTCGATCCGTCGGTTGCACTCGTCAATGTACTTTTGCAGGTCGCGCATGTAGTCGTAGTCGAAACCGTATTTCTTTTTGTCCTGGTCGGGGAGGGATTCGTACTCGGCTTTCAAGGCCTCGGAGTGCACGCGAGAGCAGGGGCCCAGGTCTTGTTTGGTGTTGGTGAAGAGGTCGTGCGGGCAGGTGCCGACGAGGTAGGAGCGGCAGACTTTGGGGTCGGTGAGGGAGAGTTGGGCGGAGCGGGAGGAGATGCCGCCGCCCATTAGCTGCTCTAGATGGTTGGGAAAATGTTAGTTGAGGTTTGGCGATGGGCGATGGGGGGAGGAAGAGATTGTGGGTGGGATGGCTTACCGAGCAGCTTTCTCTGTTCGGCCGCCATTGTTGGGGTTTGTTGTTGCTTAGTGCTGTGAATACTAGTCTCGGGTCACAGATATTGTCTCTGGGTTCGGCTTGACGGAAAATGCGAGGGAGGATGGCCTTTCGCGGTTGATGGTGTTTTGTTGTTTGGGAGAATTTCCCAAGATTTTGGAGGTTGAATGCAGGCGCAAAAGTCAGCCGCGCTGCAAGGCTGCTTTGGATGGACCTAATCGCTGAAGCTGGGGAAGTGGACCCACTTTCACGTTCCCCTGTTGCCGCTACGCTATAATCCCTGCTCATCCACTGGAAATGTGCTGTCATCAACAGTTTTCTGGGTCTTGTCCCGCTGTGACAGGGCGCGGCAGGCACTCTTCCAGCACCTCAGCAACGGGGGTGCCCAAGTTCCCTTGCGATCTGACAGCAACACCAACATCACGAGTTGTGAACTGTCACCATCTTTCCCGTCGCCTCTTCCACTTCTGTCTTGCCATTGTCTCCGGAGATTTTTTTTTGGCAGTTTGTGGTGGACATACAAATAAAGCAAATGGATAGACACCGGCGATAGACAGAGTTCACTCCGGTTAATACAATGCGTCCATTCTTTCCTTCCCTCTTACTCTCCTTACTTTCTCTTCTCTGCTTCTCGCCCTACGCTGCGATCGCGAATGCCTCCTCGGCCGATTCCATTTCCACCTCCATTTCCGACTCTCGATCCGACTACCATGAACAACTAATATTGCGCCCGCTACCACTGTCGGCTCTGCTCGCCAGCTTCAACTTCCGCTCCAACACATCGCTCTCTGCCTTCGAGGCGCACAACTTCCGTTTCTTCCCCCGATCGCTGGGCCAGATTCTCGAGCATGCCGGCACGCGCGAGTTGCACTTGAGGTTCAGCCTGGGAAGATGGGACGCCGAGAGCTGGGGCGCAAGGCCGTGGAATGGCGCGCGCGAGGGTGGAACAGGTGTTGAGATGTGGGCGTGGTTGGAGGCAGACACAGACGAGGAGTATGTTTTATCACCAACACCACGGATCACGGACTTGGACACGGACTAACTGTAGAACCCATGTAGGGCCGATCACAAATGGCTGACGCTCACCAACGCGCTGTCTGGCCTCTTTTGTGCCTCCCTCAACTTCATCGATAGCACCCGAACCACCCGTCCCGTCATGTCCTTCCAGCCCGAGGGCAACCACATCGATTCGAACGCGACAAACATGCACCTGCTATACGGAGTGCTACCCCATGAAGTTGTCTGTACCGAGAACTTGACACCCTTCCTTAAGCTTCTTCCATGCAAGGGCAAGGCCGGTATCGCGTCACTGCTTGACGGACATAAGCTCTTCGACTCCTCATGGCAGACTATGGCGATTGACATCCGGCCTGTGTGCCCGGAGGACGGCGAATGTGTGTTGCAGATCGAGCAGAGCATTGATATGGTTCTAGATATTGATCGATCCAAGAGACCCAGGGGTATGTTGCCTAATGTTTAAGCGTTATGGCTAGAGACTGTAACTGACAAAACCGGTTTAGATAACCCGATTCCCAGGCCACCTCCGGCTCACGACATGAAATGCAACACCTCGAAGCCGTATCACGCACACGATATTTGCTTTCCTATCGATTCCGCCGCCAACCAAGATTGGTCGATATCCCAAATCTTCGGCAGGCCTATTAAGGGAACCTGCCCACTAACCGACCCTACCGTGTCTCCCGTCTGCATCCAAGTTCCCGATTCGCGCATTGTCTTCGCCTCCGAGGGCGCTATCGAGAAGAAGAACCCCGACCAGACCTCACGCTGCTTCGAGTTCCCCGCCGAAGCCGACTTCGAGATCTTCCTCCCCGCCCCCGAGACCCAGGACGGTGGATCAGTAGTAGTCGAACACCTCGTCAAGCCCGAAACGCCCCTCCTCTACGCCGAACGTAGTTTCACGGGCCACGGCCAAGAACGCGGCGGCGTGCAGACCATCCTCCGCAACCCCAGCCCTGACCAGGAAGTCGAGTTCATCTACATGGAATCCCTCCCCTGGTTCATGCGCATCTACCTGCACACCATCTCGGCCCGCGTCGACGGACAGCCCGGCAAGGCTGACTCTTTGATTCAGGAAGTCTACTACCGCCCCGCCGTCGACCGCGCGCGCGGAACCCAGCTCGAAGTCCGCATGACCGTCCCGCCCGCTTCTACCGTTTTTCTTACGTACGACTTTGAGAAGTCCATCCTGCGGTATACAGAGTACCCACCCGATGCGAATCGCGGGTTTGATGTCGCTGCTGCTGTTATTACTATCATGAACAAGGATAAGAGCAGCGGCAGTGACAGTGGAAGAAACTGGCGGTTTGCGGCGTATAACTTGCGGACGACGACGTTGCTTTGCAATCTCCCGACGCCAGACTTCAGCATGCCGTACAATGTCATCATCTTCACGTCGACGGCTATCGCTCTGGCGTTTGGCGGCATGTTTAATATACTGGTGAGGAGGTTTGTGGCGGCGAATGAGGGCCCGGAGAACGGGTTGAAGAAGGGGGTGAATAAGCTGAAGGCGAAGTTGGCGGGGGCTTTGAAAAAGGAGAAGAAGGGGAGTGCTCCAGCTGTCACTGCGGAGAATGCGAAGAAGACGGAGTGAAAATACAACTGAACGGTTTGTCATTGTGTATAAACACCCGGTACCGGGTTATATAATAGAAATGAACTTGTAAGAACCACTTCCACGCTCTGAACTCGCACTATCTCTACTGCCTCTTAAACCCAGGAAAAAAACCCTTCGGCAGCTCCCACATCGGATCCACCTCCTGCTTCATCATCTTCACCGTCCTCTCCACCACATCCGGTCCATACTCCAGTTCAATCACCTCCTTCATAGTTTCTATTCTCACGTCAGCAAACATCCACCTTCCGATCCCCCCAACCTTGACTACGGTCCAGGATTGCGTGACGTGGAAAGAAAACTTACTAGGCACTCCCCCTTCCCATCCCTCCCCACTTAAATATCCCTCCAACTCCCTCGGCGCCTCCTCGTCAAGACCGACGTTACTCATCACCTGGATAGCTGAGGCCCGGTTGCGCCGGATTTTTTCGTAGAGGTTTAGGCGACGCTCGATTTCTTCGGCGAGGGAAGAGGAGGGAGAAGATGGGGAAGGTAAGTCGCTGAGAACGAGACCGAGGGCGAGGCCGTCTTCGATTGCTTGGGCGCCTCCTTGGCCGTGGTCTGGGTTTTGGGGGTGTGTTAATCAGGGACTATAGATGCGGAGGAGAGGGTGAGGGAAGGGAAGGGAAAGATGGAAGAGGGAAGAAGGAAAAGGGGGAAGGGGGGAGGGAGGACTAACGCGGTAACATAGGATGAGCAGCGTCCCCCACAAGAACCAACCGGTCTTTGTGCCAAGTGGGGATGGGAGGGCGGTAGAGGAGGGGCCAGCGTTTGAGGTCTGTTGCTTTGCTTTTTCATGGGCATCGATGGGTCAACATCAAGTCATATTCACTGTGGAAGACGAGCCGATATGGGGAACCACATAGAGGGATAGGGCGGTGGTGAAGACGTACTTGATCACCGCTAGGATGCCGGGATGGAAGTCGGAAAGCTTTGAGAGGACTTCGGACTTGGAGACGGGGGCGTGCCAGTCTTTTGCGAGGGTAGATGAATGTTAGCTGGCTCACTTGTAATGGAAAATTGGTGGGAAAGAGTGGTTGAGAAGTGAAACTGACTGACCTTCTCGCTTCTCAGTGTTCGTTTCATCCCGGAGCATGACTACGAAGTTGAAAACTTCACCACTGCTCATCATCAGCCCCTTTTCCCTTTGTTTAGGCCAATATCTCCCCCTTAAACCAGCCATCACAGAAACTCACCCACGACACCGATAAGCAATCAACCGCTTCCTCCCCTCCACATCCGGCCAAAGCCTGCATACCTTCGCCTCCTTCCGATCCTCATCCAAGAAGAAATTGGTGTCTGGATCATCAGCAATTTCCGCCGTCGGAATCAGGAACCGGTAGCAGGTATTCAGCTTCGGGTCGGGAAGCATCTGAGGCTGGTTCGGGTGTCCGAGGACGTATTCAGGTGCGCGAGAGTGCACCCCGTCGGCGGCGATGATGAGGTCGGCGGTTAGGACGGTGTTGTTGGAGAGGGTTACTGAGGGGGTGGAAGGGTTCTATGATTGAGGGTTGTTAGCCATCGTCTCTTATCAGCAAACCAATTTTGTTCGGTTCAGTTATAATTTTCCAAATCTCAAATCTCAAATCTCTGAAGAGAATGACTTGAAGCAGGGTGGCCAGCCAGGTGAGGAGGAGGAAATTGATTCCGCGAAAACTTACATACGCAACAACCTCCTTTCCACCCTCGATCTTTACCCATCCTTTTCTCTTACTCTTCCCCTTCCCTTGCCCACCACCATTTGTTTCCTCCTCCTCCCCATTGAACCCAATCTCCTTCTCATCCACTACTCCATTTCTCCCCTGCCCCCCCGGCTCCCCCTGCTCGTCCATCTTTCCCTCTTCCTCTTCCTCCCCATCATGTTCATGTTCATGTTCATGTTCATTTTTATTGGAATCCAAAACCAATCCCAAAACGCCCCCATGTAAATCAACACGATGCGCATACCACAACGCCCCCCCACCCCACACCTCTTCATTCCTTGAGTGATCCAATCCCTCACCAATTTGTTCCCTTGTCTGTGGGTTCACGACCAACATCCCTTCGCTTTTCACAAACTTTTGTTTCAGCGGGTCTAGGCCCCATCCGCGACCGGGAAGGGGGTGGCAGAGGAAGCGGGAGACGTTCGGGGGGACGTTGATTGCTGCTCCTAGTTCATGGGAGGTGTATGTTTTGGAGGTTGTGGAGGGGGTGCTGGTGGGGGAGGAAGGGGCGGAAGAAGTGTAGTGGGAGGATCGCTCGAGGATGGTCATGCGGTGGGAAGGGTTCGCGCGCCGGAGGGACAAAGCGGTTGAGAGACCGGAGAGGCCGGCGCCTGTTATTATTATGTCCATTGTTCGGTGGACTGAGTTGGCTGATGGTGGTAAGATCAAGAGGGGTGAAAAGGCTGGATGGCTCGAGTTCTTCTGTAGGTTGTAGATGGTCACGTATGGCAAGGACGGCGGATAAAGAGGATGAAAGGTGAGTGTTAGATGGAGATACATATATGCCGTGCCTTCATACTCTCACATACGGCAACCGAGCTGAAGGGAAGGTGCCAACCATTTATAGCTCGGGACGGGACACATGATATACGGGCAGATACCGAGCTGCAGTGTCACCTTGCGAATAAGTGGAACGAAGGGTCCTGGAACGAGCCGAAGGAGGGTCGGGTGCTACAATCGTTGGAGGTACCGTCTTTTGAACGACTTTCTTTTGTATCTCCGAAAGGGTTTGCTGGATGCGGAGTTGTGCTGATCGTAATAATGCTGTCTAGTCGTACCTGCCGTGTATTTCCCCCTCGATGCCTCACCACCCCATGTCTCGACCAGTGCTACTGGGTGAGGAATCCATTGGCAAGACCTGAAGGAGAGAACCTTGCATTCCATTATTTGCATCCGTAACACAGGTGCTGCGAAGGGTAGCACCACACGTATAACAGCCACCTTCCAAAGGATCATGAATTCTTGCCGAAGCCAACCACTCACTATCTTGACATGGCACGGCCTATAAGATCGAGTTCAATCCCAAAGAAAGGCACGATAATAGCATTCATACCATGTTTAGAACCCTGCACCATCCCCCAAAAGAACATGGAAATACACAACGGGATATCAATTCGTAGAGCTTTTAGATAAACACCACGTAACCCCTTCTCTTAGACAACTGAACCAACTCCCCTCTTTTACACTTTCGCGTCAGCCCTCTAAGCAGAGCCAAACTTGAGGAGATACTCCTCATGAAGCTTCTTCTGCTTCTCCCACTCCTTCTTGAGCTTCTTGACCTGGGCTTTGGGTACATCGTTGCCGTCCGCCAGCTTGGTGGGCAGGCCATCGGCGTCGAACTCGGTGTACTTGGCGTCGCTCTTGAACATGTCCTGGGGAGGAAGCTTGGCCTTTTCCCACTTTTCTTGCTCGGCTTTTTCCTTTGCTTTGCGGGCTGTTTTGGAAAGGTGTCAGTTAGCGTCACGATTTTAAGGGGGGAAAGGTAAGTGGAAATGGGGATGGGAAAAACTCACCCTCCTCTTTCTGTCTAGCCTTCTCAGCCAACAACGCAGCCTTCTCCTCACGCGCCTGGATCAACTTGGCAGCCGGCACGAACTTGACCAGACTAGGTCCGTCAACGCGGTCATCGAGCTGCACACCAAGATCGGTAAGGTCGTAGTCACGGATACGGTCGCTGAGCGCAAGGATCGCCTGCTTGACCTTGGGGTCGAGGGCAGCGCCCGAGGAAATGGTGGTGCGTAGCTCGTCGCGGAGCTTGGAGGTAGCGCGGATGAAAGGCAGCGCCAGCTTCTCGGCGTCATTCTCGCCGCTCTTCTCGAGCTCGGCAAACTCGTTGTCGGGGTTCTGCTGCTCGAGGAGGGACTTGATGGACTCGTTACCAGAAAGGTCAAGCGCGGCAATCTCCTGCTTGACTTGGTTAAAGACGGCGGCGTAGGGCTTGACGGCGGTCTGGGGGTCGACGTTGGCCTTGTTGGAGGCGGTGGCGGAGGACCAGCCCAGACCGTCGTATGGAGGCTGGGCGCTGGCGTCGAGACCGAAGACGCCGACAATCTTGGTCACCCAGCGGGCGACGGACTCGAGGGCTTGGACGTTGGGGTTGCCGGAGTTCATGTAGATGTTGGCGTTGCGGACCAGCTTGAGGAGGACCTGCATGGCGGTGGGGGTGTCGAAGGAGTTCCTGAGAGCGGCGTCGAGGTCCTTCTTGGCTTGCTCAAAGTCCTCGAGCAGGCCCTTGGCACCGGCGTCTTCAGAGAGGGAGAGGTCCTTGATGCCGGATGTAGCGTCAACTTCGGACAAACGAGCCTTGATGTTGGTGAAAAAGTTGTCGAGTGTGGTCTCCCAGTTGTCGGCCTGTTTCCTCATGTCGGGAGAGATCTCGACACCGTCGTTCCAGCGGCTGAGAAGGAAGACGATACGCATGTTGCGGGCGGTGTAGGTGGAGGCGAGGGCGTCTTGTATAGTCTGGAAGTTCTTCAAGCTCTTGGACATCTTGCTGCCGGCAATGGAAAGATGGCCCATGTGCTGTATGTCATGTCAGCACTTGACCCGAAACCTAAGGAAAGTAACAGTGAACTTACCAGGAAGTACTTGACCCAAGTATGCTCACCCTTGCAGCAGTCATGGAAGTAAGCCTCACTCTGTGCCAGCTCGTTATCGTGATGGGGGAAAGCAAGATCGATACCACCAGAGTGGATATCCATCTGCTCACCAAGCTTGTCGGAAGCCATGACAGAGCACTCAATGTGCCAACCGGGGCGACCGGCACCCCAAGGGCTGGGCCAGGAGGGCTCACCAGGCTTCGACTTCTTCCAGAGAGCAAAGTCGCCAGAACGCTTCTTGCCTCCCAAAGCAGTCGAAAGAGAACCTTCTCCCTCCTCTTGCAGGGCAGTATCGTTCTTACTCTCGGGACGAAGGCGAGCATAGGTGTTGCCGGCCTTCTCAAAGGCGCCAATGTCAAAGTAAACGGACCCATCGGCCTCGTAGGCAAATCCCTTTTGGATAATCTGCTCGACGAAGGCGACGATCTGAGGAACATATTCGGTAACGCGAGTGATCACATCGGGGGGAAGGACGTTCAAGGCCTCCATATCGTCAGCGAAGGCCTGCTCCATCGTCTTAGTGAGGTTGGTGAAGATGGTCTGATCGCTAGTGTCGATAGTCTCTTTGTAGAGCGAATCGAGGTAGGGTAGGAGGATGTCTTCGGCGGCATCGAGACCGGAACCGTTCTTAAGTGCTTCGGCCGCAGCATCCATGCTGTTTAGGTGCATCTTGACCTTCGCCTCAGCATCACCAGGTTTTGTCTCGGGGACAAGGGGACCACCGGCCAGAACAACACCGTAAGCGGCCTCTTTCCGCTCCTGGTAGTTCTTCTCGTCTAGCGGGGTAGCATCTTCGGGTGCCAGGAGGGGAAGGTTCTTGGTGTAGGCCTGGAAGGCCAAAAAAACAAGGTCGCGGATTTGCTCAGGGGTATAGGGTTTCTCCTTTTCCAACTCTAGGAGCCTCTTTCTCCTTGCCTTGATGATGATCTGGGAAAAGTTAGACTGGTATTGACATTTATGAATGAACAGAGTTAAAACCCACCTTGTCATCGACATCTGTGTAATTCATCTATGGTAAAGTGTTAGCGTAAGGACCATGGCACGCTCATTGGTAAAATATCTATTCGTTTACTCACCACAAAGTTGACCTTGTAGTCAAAATAATGCATAAGGATACGCCGGATGATATCTGTAGAGACATAGTTACGGGCATGACCCAAGTGGCTGAGATCGTACTAAGAAATGTTAATGGAAGGCCATTAGAAGTCTAGTTCTCAGTACATACAACAGTCGGTCCGCAGGCGTACCAGCTAATGGCACCCTCCTCCCTTGGTACAAACGGCACGGGGGGACCCGGCTTGAGAGTGCTGTGAACGGTGATGGCGGCCATGATTAACGGCGACGACGTGAATGGACGGCGGGGGTATGATGAGGGGAGAGGATGAGGAAAAAGACGAATTGGTCTTGTACTAATAGCCGCGATAGTCCTGGTCGAAGGAATGAGGCCGCGTAGACGGGCAAAGGAGTGCATCCGGTGGTGGGGTTAATTCCAGCCCTATCAGATGTAAAGTCCAGAGTTAGTCAAAAGGTCTTGAAAGTAAGCAATGGAAGAGGTCAGCGTGGCAGGTTCAAAAGTGAATGAGTCCAACACCTGTAAGTGCTCAATGGTATTCAGACCTGAAAGAGAACGAATGAGTCAAGCCACACCTTTTGGATAGCACCCCGGACTTATCTGTCTTGTGGGTGTCCAAGTCTTACTGCACGGCGCTGAATGGTCCGAGTCGCAATTGAAAGGTGGTGCAATCTTTTGAGAGACTTTGGCGGGGCATGGATGTCCTACACTCAGGGTTAGGGTTACAAAAACTGTGGTGCTGAAAAATGAGTGATTGATTGGTTGAGGAGAGAACAGGAGAAGAATTCCTCCCTCGCTCCCTTTGTCTAGTGCTAATTTGAATACCTACGAAAAATCAACGGGTCATGAAGTTGGAGTCGAGCAGGTGGTGATAAATAGATGCAATGTTCACATGCCGAAGAGTCATACGGAAGACACATCCTGGCGAGCAAGACAAAGCCGCAAATTGCGATGCAGTTCTCCACCCAGCTCTGGCGCATTTGTAGTGTTTTTTGCGAATTCTAGAGACTCTCCAGCCACATCTGAGGAGCTATGACCACTGCAGGGGGGACTCAATGCGGGGGATCTCCGACCGGGTCGTCCCGGTTCCTCCACTTTCACATTTGGAGCTGAACTTGCATACATATTGACTTCAGGGTCCAGATTCGGAGTTAAAGATTTCAGTCTTTCATTCTTTCAGAAGTCCAAGAGAGGTTTTTCATAGGATTCACAGCCAAAACACACTGCCCAAACGCCAGCATCCCCCGAATAGGTAGACGCACTCATAAGATGTGAGACTGCCGAATCACTCACATCACCCACAGCCCAACTGCGCCCAACAACCCGAATGCTCGAGTTACCGACAACGTCTAATTACCCAAAGAACCGAGCTTCCTGATCACGGTAGCCGCCATGTCCTTCTCATTCTCCAGAAACTCAATGCCGTATCTCTTGGCGACAATTTGGACGTTGCCCCTCTTCTTATAGTCCTTGTGGCAACACACAATGGCCTTGCTGGTGCGCGCGCAGAGACCAAGCTCCAGAAGACTGATGGGCGCAAGTGTGTTGGGTCCATAGTATATCAAGACTATGTCTGCGCTTTCCTGCATATCCAGTTCCCATTCGACTTGGTCGTGGAAGGGCTTGAATGATATGTCTTCCGGCCAGTCAGTCCAGTTGGGCGGGATCGGGTTGATGACCGTGATGGGAAGACGCGAGAGTTGTCTGGCCAAGTTGTCACGCCAGTCGGGCTCATCTCCCGTCTTGGATGTGGTTCCGGCTAAGAAGACAGATTTCTTGCCTATGAACTCGGGACGTTCTGGGGCGCGCACCAGTTGTAGGGGGCCATGATGTTCAGAAGTTTGATGTGCCATCTTGTTGGAAAGGTTTTGCCTGGTGGATGCCCGGTATGTTTGATATCAAGTGGAAGACTGTGTTTGTTTGGGAGAGAATGAGATGCCAGGGCCGGAGAGCTCAACAAAAAGAAGACAAGAAGCTGATAATCACAGGGCAAAAAAGAAGCGCAAGGTAAAAGCAACTGATATATAACGATGAGGGATATGTAAGAAACAAAATAAAGCCTCGTAAGAAGCCCACCGAGGCTGTGAAGACAACAAATGAAGTCAATATAAGCTTTGTCGTTGGGAGGACTGAGGTGGTTGCCTCCAACCCGTCCCGTGTAAGCACTGACCATCTGCTCCACCTATCGCTCCTGCTTCACTTGCCGACTCCACACTGCACCTTCACTGACTGCATGCCCTGCGTCCAGATCGTTGGTGGGTTTAGCGCGTCGGCGGAAGCTTCTGTATTTCACTAACGTTCTGCAAAGTGGACGTGGCAGAGACCAACGTCAAATCGACTTCGTGCGTCGCGTCAACTTAAAACCAGACAACCGGGGACATTTCATCCACTTTATTTCTGCTTCTATCTAATGTTTTCTTTTCTGGCTTTCTTCTTGCCATGCCACTTTTGCCAACTTCTGCCTCTCCTCCTGCGCGTCGGTCAAATGTGAACAACAACCACCATTCATCAGCAGCAAATACGAGAAGCAGCAAAGAGAACATCACAATCTCAACAAGTTCTCATGGCGACGACGATGATATCGGGCAGCGGCAGCGCTCTCTGCGGAAAACACGGGAACACGAGGCAGCAACGGCAAGTGGGAGGTTGATTGCATCTCATCCCAACACCGTGACGCCATCAGCTTCCTCAGCAGCCCTTCACTCACCACCCAAACCCAAACCTATGTTCAAGATGAAGAGAACCGGCCATAGTGGTCCTTCTCCCTTTTCCGCAAACTCTGACCCAAAACTATCCTCTTCCTCAGCCGATGTCCCTGCCAAGTCACTCAGGTCAGGATCCGTTGTGACGGCTCTAAGTGGGCATGCTGGAGCTGCTCATGCAAAGTCTGGACTCTCTGGAAAACATCGCGATGGAGACAATCTGAACGCCTCAACCTCAACCTCATCCCGCACGCCTCTCTCCAAAATTTCAGCAGGAGCAAACTACAGCCCACCCCGACCAACCCCAACCTCTGCCTCAAACTCGATTCAGAGCAGCCATCCAAGATCAAAACCCCAGCCAAAACAAGAGCGTGATTCGGACATCATCTCCATGGGCAATATTCAGGACTCGGACCTGATAAAGGCCCAACTTGCCATGGACGCCTTGGGCGCGACTCGGGCGACCCGCTTCAAGACCCAAGCACCACCAAAACCGCCAACAATAGACCCTAGCACCGAAGCCCTTGATACTAGCGCCTACAAGGTCTGGAAGGACCAAGACACGGGCAAGTTACTGCTCACCTGCGGTGCACTCCTGCCTCCTGGTTATGAACAGTCCGATAACCCCGACCTCCCCTGGATTTGTCCAGTCAGAACTTGTCGAGCCCTCTTACCGGGACTTCCGGGCCTGGGCAGACATTTTGGTGTGCTTCACCGTGCTTGTCGATTAAACGATAATCTGGACGGCACCTTGACCGACCTTGGAAGATATGCCGACCCCACCCCTGGCGATGGCAGAAAATTCAGCGGCACTACCAAGTCCTGTATCATTGTATCCAAAAAGTACATGAGCCTTGCGGAATCACCCATGGTTGAGCCTAAGCCCTACACGCACCATACCCCCAACAAACACAAGCCCGTACAGGAAGTCCCCAAGCGCGAGCTTCGTCGACGGTCGCAAATTGATAGAAGTGGAACTATTCAAGTCTCAGCTATGAGTGACGACGAGCTTAACCCCCAGGATGAGGTTAAGGGTGCTATTGTTCCTTCTAACGAAGGGCCTACCGAGAAGATTTTGGTAACCGCAAAATCCGGACGTCCATACAACATGTGGCCTGGTCAGTTCTTCCCACATCTACTCTTCCTATCCAACCTGGCTAACCGGTTACAGACCAGTCCGGGGTGTGGAAAGATTTATGTGGCGCCTTATTGCCGGACAAATGGACCCTTTATACGGACCATCCCACCCACCAGTGGATATGCCCAGTCAGATCATGCCGGTACCTATACAGCGCGAGGTCTCACCTTGCCAATCACTTCAAAATGAGATACTACGGCTGCCGGCTCAATGACAATCTGGACGGGACGTTCACCGTTGTTAAGCGTCCTGCCACTAGTCTTCACATTGAGCAACTTCGGATCGACTATCACAATAACCCACCGGCCGTAATATCGCGTGGACCAATGGATACTGAACCATTAGCGGAACCCCAAATGTCTCAGAATTATATCAACCGAAAGTTACGAGAGCATCGCAGAGGGAAAGGTTCCTCAACGAGTAGCTCGATCGCGGAGACTATCATCAAGGACAGTGGAGACTTGCAAGAAAGGCGTAACACAGAACGTACCAAGTCCCCAGCTCTTCTGAAGTCTGGTGGGAATGCCCGCGTTATCCCTTCCGATGTTGGGTTCAACAATGCCACCGATGGCCGGCCTTATACCCATTGGTTGAATCCAGAGAACAATAAGTTTCAGGTGACCCGAGGATTGATCCCTGAAGGCTACCAACTTGTTGAACTTCAAGCGTATCCCCTTCGGCCCTGGATATGCCCCATCAGGTCGTGCAGAGTCCTTCTTAAAGGGCAAGGAGCTTATAGCACTCACTGGACTGTATATCATCCCGACGTCTGCGTAAACGACAACCAAGACGGGACCTTTAGCGTCGTGGAAGGTCGCAGCAAGAGCGGTCCTCGTGTTGTGTCTAGGGGCCCAATGAGATACGACGAGTCACCCTTGAGAGAGGCCCAGTTGCCTCACAAGGAACAGGGGCGTGTTGTGGAGCCGGATATCTCGACCGACGACGATGGCGATGAAAAAACCAAAGTGGCACGCCAAAAGCGGACTTTGAACGAAATACTAGCATCACCACCAGCAGAACCAGAAGAGAAAGCCGGAGACCCCGAAGGACTGCGGCGATATATTACCTCCCAGATCGGTGGCAACTTTCCGAATATCGAGGAAATGGAACTGGAAGTTCTCCTTGCTTTACCACGTCGGCGAAATCTCAAGTTGAAGCACCTTATTCCAGTAACCCACACACTAACCCTTAAGCAAATTACTTCGGTAGTTGTGCAACTTACTGGGCGCCAAAGCCCTAAGCCATGTACTGCATGTCGGCGCCGCGCAGGGCCTTTCAAGGGCTGTGTCACCATGATGCCCAAGGTCAGCGTTAAACTGAACAGATTGGTCTCTTCCAGTTATCGCAACACTTGTGCCAACTGTCTTTACGACAATACGTACAATGCGTGCAGTATCAAGAAACTGAACAAAGCTGAAGAGCGTGCGACGGGTGTGGTCGCGCTTAGTGGTGGTGGTGATGGAGATGAAGCAGGGGACGAAGCAGACGAAGCAGGGGACGAAGCAGACGAAGCAGAGGACGAAGCAGGCGATGATGCCGAAGATGAAGCGGATGAGGAGGAGGAGGCTTACGAGTACGACGAGCAACTTGGCGCCACGGTCATCCGGCGATCGCAAAGATTGCCTACTACTGCTGCTGAGGAAGAGAGCGAGGCAGATATGGACAGAATACCACCGCCACGGAAAGTAATCACTTTCAAGGACCCATCGCCGACTCACGCTTCGGCTAGCTTGGATGCCGCAGAAGAGGAAGAGGAAGATGTCGAGTATCGCCGGGCCAGCAAACGTCTCCGGACGAGGGAACAAACCGCCGTATCGACCCCAATTCAGGCCACCGCTGCTTCTGCTCGGCCTTTGTTGGTGTCTAGAGAGGATCTTGTAACCGAGGATTGGGAAAGAGGTTCAAGAGGGGTTCTCCCCAGGCGGCGCCAACCATCGGAAAGTGAGTTTACTCCCCTATCCGTCCCTTACTCTTCAAGCCAGAAATACTAATAACCCATTATTAGACCTCGTCTACTCCTCTTCCTACCTCTCAGCCAACCAGACCATCCAAATATGCAAATCAACCACCCTGACAGCCCTCACCATCACCTCGGGTAGCACTCACCAGCTCCCCGCCGATCAGACCCGCACCCGAATATGCACCCTCATCAGCGGCAAGCTAAGGGTGACAGTGAACGATGGCGAAGAGGAGTTTGTTGTTGGCCCACGTGGTGTGTTCAAGCTCAGCCCGGGCGCGAAGTGCTTGCTGGCGAATTGGTGTTGTCTGGATGCGGCGGTGCATGTAACTGCTGTGGCTGATCGGTAGTTATTTCGGTCGATACTCGGAAGAAGAGTGAAACGCTAGGGTAGATAAGGTAAGCATGTGGCTGGGAATGCGAGCTGTGAGATAGAGCAGGCGACAGACATTCTGTGCGTTTTGAGATACACTACGCATAGGTTTACGCATGCGCATGCGAGCCTGATTGGAGTTTGGAGAGGGGTCTCGGGGATAAACAAAAGTTATCGGGATTTGAAACCATTTGTTCGCCGCAAACGGTTTATTATCGCGGCGGGGTGATGGAAGTGGAAGGTCCTACATAGTAGAAGGCTCTGATGGGTGCTCGGCAATGCAAGTGACTGGAATGGGCGGTTTGTTGACATGAGACATCTAAAGGGAGGGTCTCAAAAGTCAAAACAAAACTCGGCCAGGAACCAGGAACGGTTGCGATTGGCAGGCCCAGCCTCTCGGTTCTGGTTCGCCTACTTATCGCATGCACATACATACATATGTACATACTTACATGAACATCACGACCTGCGACCGTTAGGCCTCAACGCAGGCTTTCCAGCATTCCAGTCCGACCGACCGGTAACCGAGCGCAGTCCGGGTCCCTTCTCTTGTTGCAGGCGGTCGCATGTTTATGACAAGCCGAGAACCCGGGTCCGGATGCATTTCCCACACCATTGATCCGGGTTTATCTTTTATCAGTTGCACAAGATGCACTCGGTTGCATGGAGGGGATAAGAGGATGAGGGGGAGAAAGAGGGGAGAGATAGGGACTGCAGAAGGAAATAAAGGGTTTCTTGTTGCCCTGATCTGGTATAAATAAAATCTTTCCTTCAAAAGTTTTTCTGCTTTACATCTGGTGATCCGATCAAAGTCTGTTGTTCGGAAAAGTTTTGATATTCAGCGATTATACACCCAGCTTCGAACCAGCCGGCATCTGTACTTCCACCTTCCCGTCGACCCTCGGTGTTACGAGCTACAACACCCTTTGCCTTATCTACCCCTCGCTGTCATACCACAGCTCGACCTCAACCTCCGCGGACTGATCCGAACTTCACAATCGACCACACTTCCTTATTCATCACTGCCCCCTACTTGATATCACCACATCCACCAACTTCAACTAGTCACCACCAACTACTAGCTACCTGCCCAGGAGACAACACCAACACCAACACCAACACCCGCATCCATATCCATATCCAGACACGATACCCAAACCCAATTTCAAGACGAGATACCTACCGGTCCTCGATACCGCAACCAAAAAATGCAACCATTCCTCTCCGGAGAAACAACCCTCGCCCTCCTCCTCACCCTCTTAACCCTCCTCCTCTTTGCCGCAGCGGGCGATGAACATCCATACGAACCGTACCATCGCAAAATCCATGGGAATGTTGAAGCTACCCGTTCCAGCGTGGAGCTTGCGGGTGAGCACCCAGGGCTGAAGGCGGAGGAGTTGGTTATTAGACTTGGTGCTTTGGAGGAGAAAGGGGCAAAGAGTGGGGAGGTTGTTGGGGGAGAGAGAAGGTGGGAGGTTTTGAGAAGGGGTATTGGTTCTGGTAAGTCATCAATCAACCTCAAATCCACTTGTTCCTGAGCATGTCGTTTGGGCAAGAGCTAACTAACACTTTTGATAACAGCAAAAGCAAACCCAGCAGGGCCGAAGCCATTACGTTCTTCATCATACCTTCCGTCCCGGTTTCGGCCTCGCAACCTACAGATCTTGGCAGCGTTGTTGAGTCACCAGAGCCTCCGTACAACGCCTTTAAAGCCTCTGTCGATACTCAAGTCAGATATGACCGGGAGTTGGTCACTTGGGGGGCTTGGGGGGTTGGGGCTGCCGTTGGTGAGAACGGTGCGAGGGCGGTCACTGCGGTGTCGAGGAAAGGTGAAGTTTGTTGGTAATGAGGAGGTAGTTGGACAGTGGCAGCGCGAAAGTCGTGGTGAGAAGACTGATGAACTTCAACTTTCAGGGTTTGAGAAGCGTTGGTGAGAGGGTGGTTGAGGTTGTTGGTGATTAAGAGCTTTATCGCGACTGTCTATGCGGGAAGAGACTAGACGAAGGAGAGCGAGGCAAGAACCAATCGTGTCCCGCCTCCACATTCATCCACATCTTTGGTCATCGTTGTTGAAGCTTGCCCTTAAGATTACTTTCCGATGATATTTGCAAGTTACTCCGCTGCAGGTTTGTTAAAGTTGATGGGTGGATTTTGTACGCGGCCAAAAGGCACCCTTTAGCTTGCACCTGGTGCGGAGTTACTTGTAAGGTCGAGAAAGTAGTATTAGGGGCGGGATCAATAGGCATGATTAGGGATCTTGGAGGGATTGGGAAGCTGTGGTGGTGACATGTGTGGTTGGTGGTTGGTGATATCAATCGGGTCAGCTGCCAAGGCAAGATTTCGGATGATGAAAGTGTTGGCCCAAATTTTAGGGCTATCTACAATGGATGAAAATGGTTGCCATAGAATTTAAGCGTTGTTTGAGGAACGCTAAAGCATTATCAACTGAACCTACCCACCCTCTCACCCTACTTGGAAAGGAGGGAATGAGGATTTGGCAGCGTGGCATGCACACTTCATTTTTCCACCTCTTTCACACTGCTGGCCTCTTTATGGTGGTAGGTATCTATCTATTTTGGTCGCTAGCTACCCAGTGATGACTACTGATAATCATTCACGATCATCCACGACTATGATCCTGTCTTGACTCACCCCTAATAAGCTTCGCTTCGCTTTTTCTTCCATTTCCATCTCCATCGTCTTCATCTTACATCACCCATCAATCAAGCAAAGAAAACATCTTAGCTTGCTACCAGAGGTTCTTGGACGGAACACCAATCCAGCGCTCCATCCTTCTCAAACCCCCTCAAACATTCACACCCCTAACCATATTCCATATCGATGTCATCTAATAATTCAAAAGATTATCCAACACCCTCGATTTCTTCCGACCCCCGGTTATTTCCGCAACTGGGGTATGGTCCTGGCCACATCTGCCCAACTTGGTGCGGTAGGCAATGAAGGGATCTTTCTCCCAGTGGCTGTACGACTGTAACCACGCCCTACGGAAGGTGCAGTACTTGTGGAAGGAGCGAAGCTGACAACACTAGAGTCGTCTCGTATGTCACGCTCTTCGTTATCTTCGTGATCTTCTCGAGAAGCAACGCTTTCCGCTCGTTTGATCTCCTCTTCATAACCCAACCCAAGACCGACACTCTCGATTTGAATGGCAGTTGCAGAATCGCTATCGGCAAGTTCGGGTACCATCCCGTCAGACTCCTTGGCGATCCGGCCGGGAGACAGACTGTCGACATTGGGAGTGTTTTCGACGGTCGTTGGCATGCTGAGGTCGGAATAACGCGACCTGCCCAGGCTGAGGGTTGAACTCGTTATGCTATTCTGAGTGCTATCGGCTGAAGAGGTGTTGCGATTGTACCGCGGCGTGCTAGGCGTGCTGGACCTAATAGGTGTGGCAGGGTTGACGGCTCGGGGTAAGCGGGAAGCTGAAGTGCTGGAACGCAACGGATAGTTGGCGGGGGCAACCTCAAGCGTTGGACTTCTCTTGGGCCCAACAGCCGGGATTGGCGAGTTGAGCAGGTTAGCTGGACGAATGATGGAGTCTCGGCGTACTGAATCTCGACGAGTCACGGTCTGCGGTACCGGAATACTACTAGTACCGGTTGAGACGGCTTGGGAATAGCTTGGACGAGCAGTCAGATCGGCGATTGGGGTGGGCATTTTGACGAGAGTTTGTACGGCTGGGGCTGATGACGAAGTTGCTGGCAGAGGATGCGTTGGTGGTCTCGATGGCATCTTCAAACCGCTCGGGGCAGGAATCGCTTTCGTCGATACGGGTGCAGGAGTGGTGGTTCGGCGCGAGGCGACTGGAACTCCGTGCCTTTTACCAGTTTGGAGTTCCATCAACCGAGCCTCGAGCCTCTTTCTTTCCTCGGATTCGTTTTCCAGCCTCTTCTCCAGCTGCTCACATATCTGTTTGAACCTCTCAGCAACATGGTGTGTCTCATTCCTGATCCGAGCTTCGTATGTGGCATCCTTTGCTTCGAGCTCGGCTAGCCTCTTGGTGATCTTTTCGTGCTCGTCTCGTAGTCGCTTGCGGTCTTCAGTGACATGCCTGAGGCGCGAATCAAGCTTTTCAGTCAAGAATCGGCTGCTCTTCTTGCAGCAGGAAGCATGATATACCTGCTCAATACCACCTAGCTCAACCAGCTCGAGATCGGCTTCGTCCGCCGCGGGTCGCTCCGATGGTGTGGTGGACGACATTCTCCTGATCAGGTTGACTGTGTGCTTCGGACCCACTGTAGGCGCTCTGAAGTCCTTGTATTCCTGGGTTGCAAGCGCATACCTTTCAAGATTGTCCAAGAATTGGTCGAGTAGTGCATCTCTGCCCTGTTCTGGCAGCTTGCCGGCAACATGATCAAATTCGGCTATTTTAGCACCATATACAACCGTTGAGATGTTTAGCAACACCATTCCGAGAGAGTAGACATCAGCAGCCCGCATTGACCACTCATCACTGACGCGGCTGACTTCAGGTGCTCTCCACTTCGGGGTCCCCTGTTGCCCGAGAGTAAGAGTGTTTTCCCGGTCATGGACGTCTCTTGCTATGCCGAAGTCCGCCAGGTAGACTCTTCCAGGGCTTAAGAGGATATTGCCAGGCTTGAGGTCCAGATGGCGCACGTCGGACTTGTGTAGATAAGCCAGGGCGCGGGTGAGGCAGCCCATCATCTGGCGCATGTACCTGAACAAACAACGATTTCCGTACGAAGGGGATACATGCTTGCCGGGGAGGTAGGCGTATTCGAAGGCGTCCAGGTCAGTCAGATCTAGCGTAGCCAGACGAGAGAGAATTTCATCGCGATCATCTTGGCCGGTCTGGAGAAGGTGCAGGTCGTTAAACAGGTCATCCAGATTGCACACGGCGACAGGCCACAGCAAGAGGTACAGCTCAGGTACCTTGCGGTAGCAGTATGAACCAATGAGTTTGACGATGTGTTCATGCTCAAGTTTATCCATCACCTTGGCCTCCTGCCGTAGGTTTTCTAGTCGAATATGCCGTCGCTGGGGAATATGCTTGCGTGCCAAGCGTATTGAGCGGTTCTTGTAAGTGAGGTAGACTTTGTCAACGACGCCATAGCTCCCGCGGCCCAATTGGTTATTGGGGTTGTTCTTGAACTGGTCGTGATGCCGTTTCGCTTTTTCGAGGTGGTCGGGGGTGGTATCTGTGTGTTTTCCTCTGGATACAAGTTAGCCAAGTGCCTGGATGAAGAAAAGTACAAGACTTAGGGAAGAGGATAGGAAGGAATCCAACTGTACGCACATTCCGGACCAGTGACCTGGTGATGACTCCCAGTCTTTGATGATCTCCCTCTCGTAAGCCTCGAGTTCCTGGTGTGATAGTCGTTCAACTCGTCCTGAATGGGTGGTGGGCAAGACTTTGTTCCAGCCGTTTCGTGACTCAGACCGCGACATGGCGGCGACTGGAGGGCGGCCGGGGATCGCCAACAAAGACGGCAAGCGAACGAAGAAATTCGAGGGCGGAGCGTCAGCAGTTTGTGGGCTGGGTTAAGAGTCACGACGCTGGGGTCCTGGGAAGAGGACTAGGGGTATGAGAAATTCGAAGGGGTATATTGGAGGACAGAAGGTTGTGAAACAAGACAAAAGAAGACGAAAAAAAAAATCTACACGATATCCAAACCAAGGACCCAAAACGAGGGACTAAAGATTTTGGAAAAGGTCCCGTCGAGTGGATGATGGCAACCGGCAGGTGGGATGAACATGCGAATGCAAAGCGCAAGTGGATGCAGAACAGCGAACTCCAACTTCACCGGTTGGACATTGCGCTTGCTGGGGATTTTGCAGGAGCGCATCCACTGCAGGCACCCGCCAAATCGGAGGTACTTGGACTCTAATAGGGCGCCCTCCCATGGAATCAGCAAGTGCCATTGGCCAGCAATGGAACCTCAAGTCCGACCTCAGAGCGGCTGAGCTAGCACTCTGCAGTGGTGAGCGTGGCGCTGTTGAACGATCGCTGTTAAAAAGAGCTGTCTGTTATGTAATTGGATTTCAAGAAGCGGAACAAGCCATGATGTCTTGCAGACATGAGCTAAATTTGCGATGTTGGGAATTTCGATGTTCGAGGCTATTGCTGAAATAAAAAAAAGATAGTAGATCTGTTGCCCGGCGTATACAAAGGGATCGCGGCAACAAACAGCAAAAAGGCATGTTGATTGTTTAAGAGAAAACGGGAGAGAGGTCAAAACAAAAGGCCCCTGGTCCCCGTCCGATCTCTGTTTTGAATTTTGATGGACTCCAGTTACGATGGGGCCCAACAAGGCTGAGCTGGGCACTGCGGTCACTCCCAAACTCCACTAGTGTAAGGGACGAACTCCAGAAAGTGGAATCGGCCAGGGGCGGGGACGGGGACGGGACGAACTCCGCCGTGAGCACGGGTCCGTCTCCGTCTTTCACCCGATCAAAACCGGAAGCTTAAAGCAACATCCGGTGCGCCTGCTGTCTTTTTTTTTGTCAGATTCGCGCCGCCCAGATCCCGGCTTTTATTGATGATTTGGTCAGCGTTCCTGCTGACTATCTGACAAATTCGCATCCCGCCCCTTCAAGCCGGAACATGATGGCTTCGAGCACATCGATCCTGTGTATGGTCTTCACCGGCAGACCAAACCGATAACTCAGGTATGTTGTGCAAATTTGAAAGCATGGTATTCATCAAGATGTTTTTTGTCCAGCTCCCCGCGATTTTGATGATTGGGTAAGGTCGTCTGATGGCCCAAGGTCCTCCACCGCTCAGTTTAAGGTCAAGGTTAAAGGACTCGGTACTGAGATTGAGTACCCAGTACTTTGCACGATCCACATTCCAATGATCAGTAATCGGAAATAAACGGTTAAACCCCATCGTCGCTTCTCAACCGCCCTGCAACTTTCACATGCATCGTCAACCTTCAACTTGACAACTTCAGATGCTCAACAGAGCACACTCAATTTGTAAATACATAAAAAAATTTTGGACACTGGATTCGAGTTGTCTGATTACGTACACGTTGGCATGTTTGTCACCCAGCCGAACCGTCTAATCTCAACCTGCAACAGCCGCAGCAAACATCAGCTCCAACTCCAACCCCAGGTCTTGGCGTTCCTTCCCCTTCAGCTCGACCGTCAGACTTCAAAGCATCTTTGTCATATTTCACCGTTTGTCCAATATCAACCCCAGTCTCCTGCTTCTCTCCTCCTCCATTCATCCCTTTTTGAACCCAGCAATCATCGACTGTGACATTCATGATGCGATATCCTGGCGGCGACCTAGCAATCCTCGGCGTCGAGACCTATCCCGACCCCCTCGTCCATACACCGGCTCGATCCCGATCGACCCGTCAGTCAAACTCTACTGTTTCAAGCCAACGACCTGAAGAGGGCGGTCTGCGGAAACGACCAAGACTACAAGGGGCCGATGGCGGGACGCGCGAAAAAGATGAAACTAAACGGGCCCGTGGACGTCCACGGTTAGACGTCAGTGATGAGACTGCTGCTGACGTGAGTCGAGATCACCACTGTAGTGTGAAGCGGTGATGCTAATGGTCCTTTAGCGTCGACGGACCCAGATACGTCTAGCACAACGTGCATATCGGAACCGCAAAGAGACCGCAATACAAACATTGGAGAAACAAGTCGAAAATCTACAAAAGGTCAACAGGGAAATGAGCAATGCTTTTAGGAAATTCCATGACTTCGCTGTGGCCAGCGGTTTACTAGACAGTTCTTCCGAGTTAGGCAGACAACTCCTCGCTACCAAGGAAAGGTTCATCACTATCACACAAGCCGGCGGTGACGACATTGACGCAAATAACGACCATGAAGGACGGCGACGAGGAAGTACGAGTACAACTGATTCCATTGGAAGTGATCGCAGGCGAAAGGGAACTGTACAACCAGAGAGGCAAAGAAATTCCCCGGAGTATACGATAGAACCATCGGCTACCGAGTCACCCCCACAGCTTTATCCAGGTCTCACCATCACCCACGAGCCACTCTCGCAAAGCTACTTAACTACTGCTCCGGACACAGAGTTGAGCCTTTCCTTACCAACAACCAGCCAAGCAGCCGAATTCCTTCCAACCACCACCGCCCCGTCTATCCCCAAGTCCTTCGACTTTGCCACAATAGACTTCGACCTCGACTTCCTCTCCCAACCCCAACCCCAACCACAACCACCAATCCCCTCCCCCTATTCCTCCCTCCCCACCCCATCCTCCTACGCCTCGCACGAAATCACCTTCGGCCGCCGCTACCAGCGCTTCGCCATCGAGCGCGCCCACATGCTCGTCACCATGCCCAACCCGCCGCTCGACAAGCTCAGCAAAGCCTTCGGCTTCTGCCTCCTCTTCGAGTCGCCCGACATGATCTTCCAGCGGACGCTCAAAGCCATCGCCAGGAGCGCCGGCGAGAGCCTGTACAACTGGCAGTACCCCTTTCACCACCTCGGCGGGGCCGGGATGCACAACCTATCCGGAGGCCCCCTGAACAGCACCCTTACCTCGGAAGCGGGCATGAGGATGCACTTGAACTTGCAGGTCGGTAACCAAGGGACTATTGATGTACTAAAACCACATGCGGAGTTGACGGCTGGCTTTGGCATGGGCCCGTTCCTGCCTGCTGTCAATAATGCGAGGGATAACTTTTTGGATAAGGAGATGAAGATGTGTTTGCCCGGGTTTGATGGGACGTATTACGATTGCGATGAAGTCGAGTTTTACTTCCATCAACGAGGGGTCGTGATCCCGCCCGGAGCGGATTCGTATACTGTGGAGATTTATCCGGCGCAGTTTGGTGTTGGTGTTGGTGCTGGCGCTGGAGAAGGAAGAGCAGGAGGAGGAGGACCAGGATCAGGATCAGGGTCGTTGGAGGAACTTGACTTGGCCAGTCTTGATTCGGTTGTTAGTCAGAACTGCGCTCATCCAGCAGCTTCTGCATACGTGGAATCACCGCCTTCTTTGATGGACTACAGTTCGAACTCGATTATTAGCGACGATCTCCCGCTTTCCGGTTACCACCAACGACAACACTCAACGACCACAAATAAACCACTCACCCCCGGCTCCGGCGATTCCCTATCCAGCTCCCTCTCACCCCCCTCAACCACCTGCGAGGACTGGGCCGCTCGTTTTCTCGGCGCTCCTCAACAAGCAAACGATAGCTTCGATTTCTCTGAGGCCTCGCCAGATAACAACATGTACATGTTGTCCCCCAGGAGTTCGGAATCATCACCACGATCCGCTGCTACGGGTACCGCTGCTACTACCGTGTCTTTCGAACCACCCGCTAAGAACTATCCCTCACCACTACCACCCAGCCAGCCACAGCCACCACAGCAAATGTGGAATAAACGCATGCTAGTAACCATAGACGTCAACCAGCTGGTGAACGAACTCACGGAACGAGCCATTTGTCTGGGGAGGACGCCGGGGATTAGGGTGGAGGAGATCAATGCTGCTTTTTGGAAGAGTTTGTCGATGTCTGTGTCTTTGTAGGTACCTAGGGTATTGGTTACGGTTTTTTTTTTTGGGGGGGGGGGTTGTGTGTTTTGGTTGCAGGTGGCCTGGAGTTTCATGGATGGGATGGGATTGGATTTTTGCTGTTTTGGATCTGGTGTCGGGCTGTGTATGTTATTGATGTGTAAGATTAGGGTGTGGAATATGAATATTTGTATTGGAACCAAGAAGGAAGGAAAGCACACCTGGAGCAAATGAGAAGAGGAGGAGGAGAGTGGGATAAACAATGGAAAGAAGGAAGGAACGAGGGACGGCAAGAGCATCGAAACACCTTTCTGTCACCGACAAAGACAAAATGTTTTATGATGCTTATTTAGTAGTCGCCCGTGTCTTCCATGACAAATAGCAACCACAGAACAAAAAGGGAGAGCAAAAATAATCCTCGTCACGACCTTCACACCTAGCGATATCCGACCAACCAGAAAAGAAAAAAAAGAAGAGTTTGTGGACGAACCGTGGATTGAACACGGGACCTTCTGTAAGAGCAGCACTCGATAAACAAGGCATTGCAAAACAGATATTCTACCACTGAACTGTCCGCCCACGGAAAGTTAGAAGTTTGTATTGGGACTTAAGCTTATAAGGGGGAAGAAAGATGGGGTGGACCCACTTTAGGCTGTGGTGGCAGGCTGAAGGGAACTGAAGCTATCGTGGACGAACAGCTTCCACTTCAACAGGTAGGTAAGTGTATGGCATTAGAAGAATCATAAAGAGAGGCTTGTTCCGTCATGTTCGTTACACGGGTTCGACCTAACGATAGCAGATGTATGTCTGTGGAAGTTAGTCCCTCGAGCATCAAGTTCGCAACGAAGCACGTCGCTGCAAATAGGTAGAGAAACCAGGGCACTGACTGAAGGTCAATTGTTACCGGGGGGGGACATTTACTTCTATCGACCTATAGATACCTACACAAGGTAGGTAGAGATGGCCATTCGAACGTCTTCAAAATCAACTCCAGCTACTACCTCTACGTAGGGAATTCGGAACCATGTCGACCGGTCTTTGAGTACCTGGTAGGAAAACTTTAGGTTGGTAAGAGCGCTTACTTGTAGACCGCTGTTTCTGTTATACGTATGAAGAATGTGCAAAGAAGAAAGCCGACCCTTATCAACCGCCTGCAGAATTGGGGTAGTTGATTACCTCTAGAGGTAGTCTAGAATTTATGCAGAATGGGTCTTCATAAATCTTCCAAGTCCACAGGAATGATCAATATCAGAAGACGAGAAAGAGTTGTTTGTCTACTTGATGTATTTAAAGTCTACGAGTCATTCATTGGAATCTATAACATTAGATACCATCGAATCATCCGGTCTAGACCCGTCGGATTATTGGACGGTTCTCTTTCTCCCTTTCCGCTTTCAAAAAATAAGATTCTTGGATCCCAACCCCCCACCTCTTCTTCTTTTCCTCCCGCTGTTTTTTCCACAACTCAAAATCCTTCCTCTCCGCCTGTGCGAGTTCCATCACCTCCCCACCCCAAAGCACTAACTGCTCCTCTGTCCCTTCTGCCATACTCATTCCCAGAAACCCCTTCAATCCATCGGAAACCTCACGAACGAACTCAACTTAGTCGACCCATCATCCTTTCCATCTATGACCATCTTCCACTTGAAACGCGAACAAATCCTCAACTCCTCAAATATACACTCCGCCAGAGCCTCTAACACTATCCATTCCGACGCCGGCGTTAGACCAGGCCAATAACTGGGTGGTCCCGACACTGACCACACACTGAACGGGTTCCTCATCACCACCCACGTCAAAAGATCTCGTTCCCACAGGTCCATGGTGTATCTTCCTAGGCGCTGGAGGTATTCAAGGTTCCAACCCCAATGCCCCATTCTCTTTTCGACGAACCATTTCGCATCATCAGAGCACGCGACGGAGCGATGTTTGTATAGGTCGCCGTTCCAGAATACGTCCGTTTTGTCCAGATTTAGGCCTAGGGATTGGGCGGCTGAGGCTGTAATTTTGTTGGTGAGTTTGGTGGGAAGCTTGATGAGACGGTTGGTGAAGGGGGTGGTTATGCTGGCAGCAAGCGGGCCTAGAGGGTCGTGGGGGTTGAGGGCGCATTTAAGCCCTCTTTAGAGGAGTCTTATGCGGTGGCTGTTATGGTATTCGTAGAGGGAGCAGATGAGGAGTGACTGAATGCGGGTTTGGGCGAAGAGGGTGGCGGCTTCGGACGGGGAGAATTGGTCCTTTTTGCGGCTGGGTTCCTTGGGGGCCACCGTTGGGGGGGTTGTTGGGGCGGTGGGCGAAGCTGTTGACGTCGGGGTGGTAGTAGTAGAGTAGCAGTAGCAGCAGCCGTAATAGGAGCAGCAACAGGCTGGTTTTGGGAGTTGTGTTCCGCAGAAGGGTTTTCGGAGACTATCGCCGTGACCTTCTTTGGCCTTCCTCTCTTCTTGGGGGAGCTCAGAATCCGCCGCCGGCGTTCCTGTTATCTCTTCTTGGGCCTTCGCCTCTTCTCTATATCTAGCTTCAACTCGGCAATTACCTTTGTATGGGCTTCTAATGCATCCGCCCACATCCCTGGTGTTTCCCTCCTTGGGGGTTGATATGGCTTCCCAGTTCCCACATAAAGCTGCTACCAAATTCAGGTCGCGCTCCCTCTTCCGATCCCGTATCTGCTGTCTGGTCGAGGTGGAGAAGTACATACGATCACTAAGGTCGCTTCCGGATCTGATTCCGTCCAGTTGGATGTATGACCGTTGGTGGGAAAGTGTCGCGCGCAACGCCGCCGTCGTGTGAAGCGCCGGTGGTTTGAGCTGAGGTTCTTGGAGCCGCCTCTTCCTCGGTAGGGGTTACCACCTTTCGTGGCCTACCTCGTTTTTTTGGCGATGTGGTTTCTGACTCGGTGGAGGGTTCTGTCGCCGGGGTCTCGGAATCCACCTTTCTTGGCCTTCCTCTCTTCTTAGGAGCTGGCAAAGGTGGTGCTGCTGGTTCTATCTGAGACCGTCCCTCCACTGGTTCCGGTTCCGATTCCTTTTCCTGAATAGATGCCGGTGTTCCTTCCAGGATTTCTTCGGTTTCTTTTGGCAGTTCCGCGGATAGTGCTGGAGACTCGGTGTTCTCCACATTCCCTACTCTCTGGACGTTGGTCTTCTTGGGTTGGCGCATCGCTTTCAATGCCTGTGAACCCCTTAGACGTCCCTCCTCAGGCGCGTTGTCTTCATTCTCCACTTTCCCAGATTCCTGTTCAACAGCAGCGGTCGTGGCAGCAGCCAGCTCTTGAGACTTCGTCTCTTCCAGTTGCCGCGCTTCCTGCTCCATCTGTGGCCTTTTCCTCTCGACCCTTTCCCTCTTCTTCCTCTCCTGAGTCCTAACCCTCCACTTCCGTAGCGTCTTCTTCATCTTTGCTATCCTCCTCAACCTCCTCGCCTCCCTCCTCTCCGCCTTTACTGCCCTCCTCCTCTCTCTTTTCCTCTGAACCTTCTCCTTCTTTTTCCTGCTCTTCTTCTCCTTCTCAGCCAGCGCCCTCTCCTCCAGCACCAACTTCCACAACGCCTTGCCCCTGGCAATCATCTCGTCCCACTCGCGCTTCTGCTTAAGCTCAATGTCTGCCATGGCCAGCTTGACAGCGTGCGCATACGACCCATAGCTCGTCCGCGCCCGCTTGGCCGACTGCTTGCTCTGCGTCCATCGCTGCCGGCCCGCACCGTCTGTAGCATAGTACCCCGCTTCTTCCCACGGCTGCGGCTCGCCCTGCAACATCTCCTCCACCATGTCGTCCCACGCATCCTCCTGCTCCGCATCGGCCAGCTCTTCGCTGACGAGCTCGTGGTACTTCTCGGCCCATCGCTGGCGTCGCTGGAATTTTTGTCGGAGCACGCGGCCGAGGTATTCGGATTGCGGCTTGCGCAGGCGCAGGAACGGGTGGCCGCCGAGTTCGTCGAGGGTAGGCAACTTGCGCACACCGCCGGATAGCTTTTCCAGCGGCAGCGGACGCACGGTTGGGACAAAGTTCGGGGGTCCTTTGCCGTCCGGGCTCGGGATCTTGGTCAGCAGAGGGACGGTGTCCGGGTTAGGCGCAAATTTCTTGTATTTCTCGGCCTCTTGGCGCTTCTTTTCGCGTATGGCGAGGACGCGCTCATTGTTTTCGCGCAGAAATCGGAGGACGTCGGTGTGGGCGGGGGAGGACTCGTCGCGCGCGAGGGTCAGCAGTTCCAGGAAGCGGTAGCCTTTGTTGAGGGCCGAATTGACCAGGCGCAAGCTGGTCTCGGAGCTGTTGCGGCGGAAGCCATTGCGGATGAGGGCGCGAATTGGGTTTTGCTTTTCGTCTAGAGCGGTAGCGACATCATGGGGGAGAGGGACACGGTAGCCCGCGCGGAGAAGAGCTCTGAAGAGAGCTTTGCCTGTTTGGTGGACAAGCTTCAGTCAGGACCGATTAGAGCAGTATCATATTGTAATGGTAGGTCTTACATGCTAGGCGATGCCGCGAATCGCAGCCGGGCTTAATGAAAGCAGGCATTCATCTGTCGAGCCGCAGGGTTCAGGACCGTTTCGAAGGTTGTAGTGTTGAAGTTCTGGTTTTCGGATCGAAAATGGACGCCGGGATAGGTATACAAAGTGGAGACATCGGACCAGTGACATAATGGTCTTATCTGATCTTTTACACAAACGCGCTGTCACGTGCGTCCATTTATACTTCCGATGACATCTACGAACATCAAAGTCGCATTGCATTTTTGCAGATTGAAAAGGGAGGATTTTGGCCATGGCTAGGTTCTGAAATGTGTGGTCCGTTGCGCTTCCGAAGTCGGTGGGAGTTCCGCCTATAGACCTGGTAGTCATCTTCTGCACCCATTCGCTAACTGATGTAGTACTATTGTATGTACGCAAAAACCGCCAGATGCGTTCAGCATGTTACGGCCTTGTCAAATGATTCACGTAGTTGTCGGGACGGTCACCTTGGTGGTAAAGCGTCATAACCTTGGTTTGCATACGAACTGTCCAATGCTTCCCTAGCTCCCATACCAAAACCCCAAACACCAGAACATGATATGAACATCCGCCAGAATGTATTGAAAGACTGTTACTTCTATCGAGAATAACCGTGACGGTACCGGTAGGTGTTTACTTGTACATGGGGTACTTGGAGCCCTCGGGAGGCTGCGGGAGCTTCTTGTGCTCTTCCATATACCTGCAATGCCGCATTGTTAGCGCCTTTCTGCTTTCCTTTATGCATATTGCTTTGTTTTCCGGTTCGACGTACTTTCTAATGGCAATGAGGGCAGCCTCGAGACTCAAGGGATCCTCTTTCGGGCGGGGGTTTCTCGAAAGCTCGGCGGAGATGCGAGTCCAGTCGCGCAGGATGCCGACGTAGTTGGGGTCGACGCGACCGTCGGTTTGGCTAACACCGGGAAGGTTGATCTGGCTAACGAAATGGATAACGGGAGGCTCTTTGGGGTAGTTGGGGCCGCACTCCATCTTGAGTTCGTAGATGCGGTTCTCGTGGTTGCCCTGTGTAAACCAAGGTTAGTCGGGCGACGGCGATGATGACGGCCACGACGACGGGAGTAATCGTACGTGAGGGGGGCCCCAGATGGTACCGGTCCAGTGGGTCATGAGGATATCCTCGGGGTCTTCGAGACCGTAGGAGCAGGCACCTGTATATCGGATGAAGCAGATCATCAGCATCATCGGACTCCAGCATTCATAGCGCATCGCAAGCGAAGGAAGACGCACCTGCGCCCATTCCCTTCTCGCCCTTCTCCAGCTCGGCGAGGAGCTTGAAGTTGCGGGGCACCTGAGCAACCGCCATTGTTTCTTATGCGTCTGTCTGGCGATGGTTGATTTGGAAAAGATGTGTAACAGAGAAAGAGAATGGAAGTGGATTTGGAGACAAGCTCAAAGAAGAACACAGGCGGATCTGTTTGCGCAATGAAAGTGGAACTGAAGGCAGGTAGAGTGAGTGATGCAAGGCGCGCACCGAGATGGATTCCAGGCTGTTGGGCGCGACCGTGGGGCCTGTCAGTGTGCTGCGCATGTCGCTGTCAGGCCCCAGCAGAGCGGCAATGCGGGGACCAAACGCTACAAGGTGGGGTGTATAGTCAGGCGGTGAGCCATTCTGCCGGGCGTGTGTTAATTACAATTACCTAATGACAGGAGCTACCCCCGAACTCCCTGGTCCGTGCCTTCCGTCTTTCAGCGGGCCGTGGACAGTGAACACGGAGCTTCAGTGACGGCGACCACTGAAGCCGTCCCGTCCCGGCGTGCCAACGGCGCATCCCGTCCTGTTCTTATTTCAACAACGCTTCGTCGCCTTGATAATCGTTTAACGTCCGGATGTCCAACATCTCCTAATTCAGGTGGAGTAAAGACGAGAAACCGTTCGAGGACACGAAGAGTTCTTCTAATAAATTAATTGGCCATTGTTTATTTCGATTTGAATGCCCCCCACCTCTTCCTGCTAAAGTTTCACTACCTATCAACTTCAAGGACCGCTTCAACCATCAAGGTCACAACGTCCAATTTCTAGGGCGTTTGCTGGGCATCACTATCATCACCACCAATTGGAATCAGCATCATCGGATTACAGCTTCCATCGATCCTTGAGCATCCTACGAAGACGCGCGTTCATTTCGACATCGACGACACTCAACGCCCCTGACCTCTTCCGTTCACTGCTCCAGTATCTCAGAACTCTGATGCTGGCAATCCGACTTTAGGTTTCGGAATGCGATCATGACCGCCCAATTAGTGGCATCCGAGCTTGCCAACCTCATCCAGGAAAGCAAGCGCAAAAATAATGACTTGCGCCAGGTCCGTATCTCAGCTTTACTCCGACTACAAAGAACCGTCCATTGACTGTTACTGGTTTAGGCCGCTGAAAAGTCTCTGGAGGAGCTCAAGAGTCTAAAAGTGACATCTGAAGCCCAGATATCTGCTGGTGTGTGTTTGCTGTTCTTTGCCTTCCTCATCTCCATGGGCTCCATAACGCCCAGGGGATGATTGCCATCAAGTGTTTGATAGAAGCTTACAGTCCCTTAGAACTCTCTCAACGATCAAACTTTGTCAACCCATTTATCATCGCCTGCGGCACCAAAAATGTCAAGTTCACCGGGATTGCCATTGTTTGTCTTCAGCGGCTCATTGCATCACGCGCCCTGCCCAGGTTCAAACTGAGCCAGGTTCTTGAAGCACTGCAACAGGCCACGTCAGCCGGACTAGATGTCCAACTAAAGATTCTCCAAGCTCTTCCGTCTTTACTCTCCAACTACGCCGCTGAGGTCAAAGGCGAGCTTCTGGTTACCGCCCTCAACATATGCTTCATCTTGCAGTCTAGTAAAAATGCTATTGTCAACAATGCTTCGGCGGCAACCCTCCAGCAGCTTGTGGTATCGGTGTTTGACAAAGTGGTAGCTGAAGATGGTGAGTGGCTCATCCTACCCAACAAAAAAAAGTCTAACGAGTATCATGATTCTAACCGCTATTTGCAGGCGCTGGGGGCGATGTTGAACATGTTGGCGAGGCTCCCACCCAGGAAGGGCCGGTACCAGTCCAGGCTGCGGCTATGGATGCATACAGGGTATTTACTTTCCCCTTTTTCCTGCACGGGCCATCACATACTGATCAAATAGGTATTCAACGATATCTGCCTGTTGACAGAGAACCAACGGCCCGAGTATCTCCGGTTCTCTGGCATGCCCCAGACGTTCGGTCTTGAACTCATAGAATCGGTCTTGACCAACCATGCTACCATCTTCACTACTCACCCAGAGCAGGCCGACATTTTGCGCACTCGGGTTATGCCCTTCATCATTAGTGCTCTTCGCGGTAAACCGAACTTTGCAACCAGTGTCCGTCTCGTCCGCATTCTGTTCACTTTACTCCGACGTCATCTTACTGTTCTCCCCTCCGAGAGCGGAGATGCCCTTGACATCCTTACCCAACTGCTGGACCAGGACACTGCATTGTGGAAGAGGTCTCTCTGTATGGAAGTTTTCAGAGGCATCTTCGCCGACCATGCCTTGCTCCGGCGCATTTTCATGCTTTACGATGCCAAAGAGGGCGAGAAGAACATTCTCAAAAATTTGACGGCTACGTTTGTGCGCGTCAGTACAGAGAAGCCAACTGTGATTGGTCTCGGGCTCCAATCCACATTACCAGTCGCCAACCCATATGCGAACGCCGTGGCTTCTACAGACCAGGCCATGCTGGAGGCCAGTGGTGTTACAGGCATCATATCCGGTTCAGTCAGCTCCGATGGCCATAACACGGGCATCAGCACTCACTGGAGCACCATGCGCTCTCCCTGCATAGATCAGCTTGATAAGACGGACCCCCCAAGCATCCCAGAGTCATATGTGTATAGCCTAACCTTGGCCTGCATAACTTCCCTGTCAGAAGGTCTGGCAAAGTTCATACTCCCTCTTACCGTGCCTAGTGAGGGACGAAGGAAAAAGAGTGCGAAGCCAGAGGGCGGACGTGACTCACCTGCTCTGACCGCCGATGAGAGACCCACTACACCCAGTGAAGGCTTGAAAAATCGGGACAGATCAACCTCGTTTAAGCGGAACCCGCTTCCAGTCAATCCGCTAACGCTGGAGACTCACCCTTTATACCCAGAGATCAAAGTATGCGCCGCTTTCATTGAAGAATGCTGGCCAGCGATTCTTGCCACATGTTCTACGTTCCTATACTCTGCACTCGACTCGGAGTACTACCATGGCCTGGTTAGGGCGTTTCAGAAGTTCGCCCATGTGGCCGGATTGCTCCAGCTCACTACTCCCCGTGATGCGTTTCTCACCACGCTTGGAAAAGCGGCAGTGCCGCCAAATGTCTTTACGGCTTGCCTCAATTCCACCTCATCCAGGAGGGACACTCCAGCATCAGCAACTTCGGAAACAGGCAGCAGCTTGTTTAGCAACGCTCGCGGCTTGCTTACCACAGAAAGCGCCTCGGCCCAGGCAGCGGAAAAGCAAAGGCAGCATTCGATGGACATAACTCCAGCTACACTCAACACCCGGAACTTGTTGTGTCTTCGGGCGCTTCTGAACCTTGGCATTGCTCTGGGTCCTACTTTGTCTTCTACTTGGAGGATTCTCCTAGAAACCCTGCAACAAGCTGACTTTGTCTTATTCACCTCGGGCAAAGCCGCAGGAAGGACACCGTTGGCGGCTAAGGGGCCAGATCAACAGGCCGAGCAGGAAGCTAGCGTACTTCTGTCGAATTTCAACACCGAGATTCGAGCAGTAGAGACTGCTGCCTCCCGACTTTTTGAGAGCACTGTTGACTTCCCGAATCCTGCTTTCGTGGAAATTGTAGAGGCAGTATGCGCTCTTCTCGTTAAGCATGTCGAGACTCCCTCTGAGCCCACAGGGCAATCGCAACCATCACCACCCCCGGGACCCCTTCGCACCCCCACTTTTACACACAAAAGGGTTCTCAGTATCACAACTTCTCCGGGGGCAGGTGCCAACCAGGAAGATCAGTTCGCTCTTGCCAAGCTGGGGGATCTTGCTTCCATCAACATGGAGCGGTTGCTCTCCTATCCTCCGGAAGCATCGGGCTGGACGCCGTTGATTACCGAGCTTATCAACACACTTAGTTTATCTACTAATACTTCTCCGGTCAGAGCGCGCGCTGCTGAAACGCTTGTGCGCATTCTTCTAGAGGCTGCTGGATCTGTTGCAACTCAGCCAGAAGACGTTCGTGGCCCGATTCAGATTCGTATTCTCGAGGCTTTCCATAATTCGCTATCATCTCTTCAAACCGAAGGTCGGGAGGTGTCCCTTAGCAATCACGCTACCGACATGGACATTCACCGAATTGTACTCGAAGGCCTCAAAGGCCTGCTTGAGAACTGCGGCGAGAGTCTTGTTCAAGGATGGGATACCATATTCGCCATTATCGATACGATTTTCGTCAGAGAGGATCTTCCATCGGATGCTCCATCCACCACAACACCCCGACTCATGACGCGCTCAGTCAAACTTATCCGACCTTCTTTTGCTTCTTTGCAGCTAATATGCTCTGACTTCTTACCCTCGCTACCTAACCTTTGCTTTCTCAACCTCGTCGATACTCTATACAAGTTTTGTACCCAGGATGATGACCTCAATGTCGCGTTAACTGTAAGTCATCTGCCCTACCTGAAAAGTGACAAAGCTAACACCAGTCAGACTGTCACTTTCTTCTGGGCCATCTCGGACTTCCTTTCTAGCAAGAGCAAGACTATGTCCTTGACGCATGACATGGTCAATGACTCGGGTGATGAAGCGCTTCTCAAACTGGCTGCTGATCCCTCCCATCAAGACTCTGGCGGGGCGCTGTGGATGCTTCTGCTCCTGAGACTCACTTCAGTTGCTACAGATCAGAGACTAGAGCTAAGAAACAGTGAGTGCTGATACGTTCTTTGTGTTATGAGACTCGCTAACAGTCTGCCCAGGTGCCGTCCAAACTTTGCTCCGGATCATCTCCGCTTATGGAGATAGCCTGAGTCCCGAGGCCTGGTTGATCTGCATCAGATCTGTGATTCTGAGGCTTCTCGCGTCGATAGAGGACGAGCTTCGGGCAGTTCATACGTCTCCAGCCAAAGCAAAAGACCAAGAGGGCTGGACAGACACGGCCAACGTCGTCATCCGGGGCGTTTCTGGACTGTTTGCGTCTTACCTCCAGGTACTTCTGGATCACGAGGACTTCGCCACCACCTGGCAGCAGCTTCTCGGACACTTTGCGAGAATGCTGGACGTCCAGATACTTGATATTAATGCGTCCGTCTACAGTGCTGTTCGCGAAATCCTCAGAAGCTGTGCTGAGCACGTCCAGCCAAGACTTGGCAAGGGCAGCTTGGACTTAACGTGGGATCTCTGGTCCAGGGGAATTCCAGTTCCTGAGGACGGAAAGGACGATAAGGCATCGGACAACCAGAAGTGCCTTTTGGTTTGGGTTGAAGCACTGCTGGAACTCTACGGCCTCATCAAAGATGATTTTGGCGTGGAGAGGATTCGACGGATGCTTACCCTGCTCAGAGACGCCATGCAACATGCCACTCCCGGAGCATACGCCAGCGACACCGAGTATGTCACGCCCTTGCAAGGTCGAATCCTCCAGGTATTCTGCACAGTCCAGACAGACGTACCAGGAGTTCCATCCGCCATGATCACCCAGATAGCCGAGTTCGTCTCCCTGGCATTTGCCCAGGAGAACCTCGACAAGGCGGCATCAGAAAAGCGCACTTACGTTGCCATGTCCAAGGAGAGCATGTCCATCTTGCAATCCCTCGTCATCAAGCACGCAGCCGAGACTGACATCTACGAAACCGGAGCGTTCGCCACGGCGCTCGCAGCCCTGGCCAAGCCCATCATCCTTAAGTACAAGTTCAAGATCGTTACCAAGTCATCACAGCCGTGGAGAGAAGCGACCAAGACAGTCCTAGCCGTGCTCGAGGCAACGCTCCCCCACACCCGCGCAATAGATAAGGCTCGATCGACCGTCCAGGAGATATGGCAGATCATCGTATCCATCGCCAACGGGATCATCAGCGCTGACTGCTCCATCGCGCCCAGCGGCACGGACATCATGGACGACCAGAAGTTCGACATCTCCTCGTTCCACAAGCTAAGAGAGCTCATCATCCCGGCTCTCGGCGCCGAGGTGATCCTTGATAAGACCAGGAAAGCCTACGCTGAGGGTCTCTTCAGGACATCCATCATCCACGCCCCAGCACCCGCCGAAGCTCTGATCATCTACGGCTCTGAGGACCCTGACCATGACAACACCAACGCCAACGGCAACGGAAACGGCAATGGAAACGACACAGGAGTAGACCTCGACCTTCTCTACAAGCAACGACGCGGCCGCACCATCGACCCCCCGCCCACCCAGCGCAGCGCCATGGCAGAAGTCTGTCTCGACGAACTTTTCGCTCTGATCGCCATTCACGAGGAGGATGAATCTCCCGCTCCAGCCCCCTCTTCCTCCAAACCCACCTCTACCTCCTCCCCCACCCAAGACACCACCACCTCTTCCCCTGACAAAACAACCCACGAATCAACTCACCCCCTCCACGTCCACCTCGCCCTAACCGCCGCGCCCTACCTAATCCTGCGCTGCGCGCTCTCCATCCGCTCCTACGTTGCCGACCAACCTTTGCGTGGCCGTATGCCGCAGCCTTTATCCCAGCGGAAAGAACTCTACCGGATCTTGCGGGGGTTGGTAGACTTGAGATCCGAGCCGGACGCGATTCCGGATACGCCGAATGTGGATAGCGAGACGAAGAAGCACTTGCTACGCTTGTACCCGTTGCTGGTGAGCATGGTGAAGGTGGCGGGGACGAGTGGGGATGATAGGGTTTTGGCGATGGTGGGGGAGGCGTTGGATGTGGTGGGTGGGGAGTTAGGGTGTAAGTAGTGGTGGTGAGGAGGCCCGGGGAAGGGGGAAGGAGATGAGGGAAGGATATGAGGAAAGACGATGGAAAAGGGGTAAGTGGAAGGTGTGACACAGAAGGTGGGAAGACGCGGAAGAGATGGGGCTGAGATGGGTAGGGGAAAGGGGAAAGGGGGTTGGATGGATGGATAGGGACAGTTATGGATGTGGAAGACGGAGTGGTAATTGTTGTCGAATGGGATTTTCTAGTCCAAGGGGAAAGATGTTGGTAATGAGTAGAGATGCCTGTAGATGGTTTACGCGCAAGTAGGTAGTAGAGCGAGATGGTTTAATCAAGTTATGTTAGTCTTTTCAGGCCCCTTTCGTCTTTACACAACTTCAGCATGACTTCAACATGAAAGTAGTGTGATCAACATATTCGTCCATTGCTAAACGCCATGCATGCTATCGTCATATCGCGCCTCTTCTTCTAATACGTACAATGCTATGTTTTGTGTTCTTCTTCTTCTTCCAACCTCTTTCTTAATCAGCACACAGGGGAAAGGGAGGAGGGGTGAGTAATAACACAACCAACCTGGCTTCAACAGAATAAAAACTCTCCTCGCTTCCATCTTTTTTGTCTCTGCCTCTAAACTCGACTCGAATGACATCAGCCCAACCAGTGAATATTCGGCTCATGTTTAGACCACTGAATTTCCTCTTCCTTCCTCTGGACATCCTCCTTCTTCTTCGCGCTCTCACAGCCCGTCTAGCGCTGCTCAGTAGTCTGATCGAACCCCCTCACGATATCATCCACCGGCGACTCCTGCTTAGCAACACCATCGGGTAAAGCCTTCTGCTTCTCCGCCTCTTGCTGCTCGCCCTGCTGCTTCTCCAGCAACTGCTTGGCCATCGCCTTCGCCTGCGCATCACCCACCTTCCCATAGACACTCAACGCAGTAGCAATCATCCCCCCAATATCGCCCACATTCCCCGGCACCACCACCGCCGTACCCTCCTTCGCCAGCTTGCCAAACGCATCCACATACTTCTCCGCCACACTCAGACTAACTGCATTCTGCGCCGCTCCCTGACCCTCCGCAATCGCCCTCGCCACCGCCTCAATGCCCCCCGCGGTAGCTACCGCCTTCAACCGGATCGCCTCCGCCTCACCGCTGGCGCGGTTAATCTGCTCTGCCTTCATCGCTTCAGAGGCCAAGATAACGCTCTGCTTCTTACCCTCGGCAATGTTGATAGCTGACTGGCGCTGACCTTCGGACTCCAGAATCTCGGCCCGCTTCGAGCGTTCGGCGGTGACCTGGCGGTGCATGGCTTCCACCACGGGCTTGGGCGCGTGGATGTCCCGGATCTCGTAGCGCAGGCAGGTCACGCCCCATGCTTGGGCTGCTTCGTTAATGGCGGCTGTGATGTTGATGTTGAGCGCGGCGCGCTCTTTCAGGACGTGGTCGAGGGTGAGTTGGCCGATCTCGGAGCGCATGGTTGTTTGCGCGAGTTGGGAGATGGCGTATTCGGCGTCTTCGACGCCGTAGCTGTGGGGGTAGGAGAGGGGTTAGTTATGGATGGTTGTTATGGGTGGTTGGATGGGGGAGGGGGACAGAGGGGAAGGGAGGAAAGAAGGGGAAGGGAGGAAAGAAGGGAAAGTGGGGAAGGGAAAGAAAGATAGAATACGTACCTCGCCTTATAAGCATCAAACACCCTCGTGTACAAAACACCATCAAGCTCGAGCGTGACGTTGTCGGCCGTGATGGCGCTCTGGCTGGGGATCTCATGAGCAACTTCCTTCAGCGACTTGACGTAGGCGATGCGGTCGATGAAGGGGATCAGGACCGCCAGACCGGGCTGCAGGATCCTATTGAATTTGCCCATGCGTTCGACGATCCAGGCTGTCTGCTGGGGCACGAAGCGGATGATGGTGTTGGCCGGTAGCGAGGGCTTCTGGAAGTAGGTGGGGATGCCGCCGCCGCCGCCGAAGCCGCCCGTGGGGATGGCATTGTTGGCGCTGGTGTGAAAGTTTGATACTGCTGTCGAGGAAGTTGAAGCTGTTGTGGAAGCGGGGAGCAGAGCTCGACGACGGGTCGAGAGGGATCGTGCGGAGGTGGTCGTGGTCGATGTGAGGAGTCTTTGCTGGTGTCGCGCGAGGGGCGCAAGGGCCCTTTGTGTTGTCGCTGCTGTCATGGTCATGGCTGGATGTGTGTGGGTGTCGACCACAAGCAATTGCCGGTTGCTGTCGTCGGTTCGGTGTCGTGGGTTTGTTGGTGTTTGGAGTTGAACTGGCCGTTGGAGGCTCTGAAGCTCCGGTGTGCAGCTGTGCACTCGTACAGCCGCGGTGCGGGTAGGTACCGGGGTACCTACGTCAGAAAGCGGATTGCCTGAAGGAGCTTGGGATATTGGACCCACTTAAGCTACCGCTGTGAAAGATTAGGCCAATCAGAAGCTTCACAGCTTTGTGCAAACTGACAGCCCCACATCTTTAGGTAGGCTTAAGAGCGTTTGCATACACTAAAGATGTGAAAGTTGGCTCGTCTCTCTTTGCACAACTTTAACACAACATCACACAATGACCACTTTTGCCGTTCTGTCTCGGGCCAATTCCTCTTGTGTCTAACCGAATCACAAACGGCCGCGTACTGATTGGAGTATTGGATTTTCTCGTCGGCAGTCGATGAGTTCCCTCCAGGCGCAGGCAGCAATGGACACCAGCAGATCAGCCGCTGACCCTCATTTAATGCGAAACGAATCGACTGATCCTACAACTAGACGAGCTGGGCCTGGACACGGCAGGTTACGCAGGGACGCGGCCAAGAAAACAAGCATCGGACTCAACCCAGCGAGCCCATTCGTCAGCACGTGATACGGTATTCTTAGGTCACAAGATAGTCGCCAGCTCTTTTCTGACACAAGTTCAACGCTCAACCAGATCCTTCCAATCAGAGCCTTCTCCGACGTCCCACAAGAGTCAGCTCCGGGGCCTAATCCAGTTCCCGGTGCAGCTCCAGGGAGGCCTTATCATACCATGTATAGTAGCGATCCGCCGACAGCAGAGGCAAGCCAGTATCGAATATCCAGTCTTCTTTTCACTCACGGTGTCCCTCTCTTTCTCGGAACCAATCTTCAACACATACAATTACCTTAATCATTCACAATGAGCATACATCACCATGGCCGACTCCTATGAACTCAACCATTTGCCCCAGGGCCAAGTCGAATATGACGAAAGGTTACAATTTGTTCCAGTCTCCGAAACAACAAGTTATAAAGGAGCTTCGATAGAGGATGTGTCTCAGAAGGGACTGGACAATTCAACGACAGCCGTGGCATATGAAGAGGTTGCACCCGAATGGCCTCAGGGTCCTCAGAAAATCGCAACGAAAGGGTATATCTGGTGGATTGGGACAATTGGCGATTTCATTTTGAGTGTCACGCCAGTGGCCTTCTTTGGTATTGTTTACATTCACTCGGGCCAAAAGGTCTCTCTGCTGACACCAAGTTACACAGTTATTGCTGCTCTCGCTATCCAGCTGGAAGGTCAACCGACAGAGAACAACGAACATGGTGAAAGCCTCGTCGAAGCCACCAAACTCGCTCCTACCATCTATCCCATCGTTTTTGCGGCTGTAGCAAGCAGATTCTACAAAACACTTGCCCTGTGGAGTACCACCCGATCTCGAGGCGTCTCCATCGGTGCCCTCGAGCAGATTCTTGGGAGTCAGAGCTTCGCGGGAAGTCTATTTCGCTTGTTCAGCGTGCGATCCCACATCAGCCTTGGTATCATGATCCTCCTCACATGGGCTCTCTCACCCCTTGGCGGCCAAAGCTCGTCGCGTCTAATCTTCAAAACGATTCAAGTGTCGGACTCCAAGGCACTCGTCTACTACTCCACAACAGACTCGGAGTCGTCTTTCTCCGCGGCAAGCGGCCTCCAGGTGGCATCCTCAGCTGCAAATTCTCTCTTCACTTCCAGTCTTATGGCAGCTGAAGAGCAGAGGCGCTCCATGACTGACCTTTGGGCGCGGCCCAGGATTCCTCGCCTTAGAGACCCGTCGAATGACGACTGGCAAATAGTTGATCAAGCCGCAATGACGGAAGTGGACTATGCCTCCTTGATTGGTATCAAGATTTTAGGGCTTGGAAATTTCAACTCGACCACCTCCTATAATCTCACGGCTGAGGCAACCTACAATGATCTCGACTGCAAACAAGTGCAAACTGGTGCCTCGGTCAACCAAACGCTTGCTTACATACCTGAGGACAGATGGACTACTCCTAAATATTATGTCGATAAGAGGAATGACACAACCGGCAAACGGCTTCCCGGGTACACCGACCCCATTGGATCACCAGATAACAAAAGAGCCAGCTTCTTTGTTACTTCGGACTTTTCAACACCAGAGCGGACGTCAGGTGGACACCTTCACATCATGTTTGGTTCCCATGAGGGAGACCACATCTATACCTTGTACAACTGCACTCTCCGAAACGTCCCACTCGAGGTCGACATCCTCTGCTCATCGCCACTTGGCTGCGGTGCCCAGCGAGTTCGGCGCTCCAAATCACCGCAATGGGAAGAAGGCGACGCCCATTCTCCATTCACCCTAGAAATTCCTGTCGTCCACAACATCCTATTAAATTTCCCCTTCGCAGCCGGCTTCTTCGACAACGGAAGTCCCAAATACCAATCCACAATCGACAACTACCTCCGCGGCATCACCCAGTTCCCCTTCAAGCTGAACTTTCTCAGCCCCTGGCCCACCAACGTCACAGACGAAGCCTTCTCCAGGCGACTCACCCTCCTGTTAAACACGTACTACTACGCCTCACTCGACCCTTTCACCGCCACCGACTCCAACTACTCCAAGTTCCCCGGAAACACCGATCACATCATGTCCCAGCCCGTCTACCCCGGTCCCTATTTATCCAGCGGATACGATGGTGCAACAATGGTCATGGTCAACAACGCCACCAAGTACAACCGTCGCGAGATCTACGGACTGAACCGGCATTGGGTCACCATCCTCGTTCTGTGCACAAGCATCCTGCAGATCCTGTCGCTTGCCGGCCTGTTCCTGCGCTTGACCACGCCGGTGCCGGATATCTTCGACTATGGTGCGAGCTTGACGCGCGAGAATCCGTTTGTGCCGGTACCCAAGGGCGGGTCGGCCATTGGTGGACCGGAAAGAGCGCGGATACTGAGGAGGATGAGGGTCAAGATGGCGGATGTGAGGCCGGATGATCAGGTCGGGTATGTGGCGCTTGTGGCGACGACGGGGGTGCTGGATCAGGGGGTTAATGCGCATGGGGAGGTCATTCCTACTAGGGCGTTGAGTCGGTGGAGGCTGTATTGGTAATGGTGAGGTCGCCGGAATGTCTTCCTTTACTTAACACTGTTGAGATGTTGAATCTTTATCCAAACCCACCTTTTTCATGCCTTACATGCTATTTAAGTCTTGCATTTGGGTGTCATGTCGTGTCGTGTCTACCTTACCATGACGCCAGCGTCTAAAATCCCCAATACAATTTCGTCCAGCTCACCTCCACTCCTCTTTCTTTCTTCCTTCCTTCATCTTACTCTTCGTCTTAGCTTATTCATCCTCATCATCATCCCCATCCGTCCCCTCCCCAAAACTCAACCAACAAAAACATCCCTATCCACACACATTCAAACATCCTTCATCCTCTTTGAAAAACCCCCGGGAAACCTCTTCGCCAACCCCGTCGATTCCCTAAACCTCCCCGTCATAACCCCACCATTCCTCTCTTCCTCCGCAAAGTACTTATCCTCATCCTCATCCTCATCCGTCCAACAATCCAACACCTCATCCAACTTTTGCATCCCACCCACCTTTTTCCACTTTTCCTACTTACACAAAACCCCGACTTGCGTATTTCCTGCCCAATAATGTTATCCGTCAACAGCACACTCTTCATCATCTCCCTCATCGCATCCATCGCGTCGATATTGGTTTTGTAGTTCTGAGTGTTCTGACGGACCTGGCTTGCTGCTGAATCGCTTGAAAGAAACCGTTGATTTCGTCGCCTAACGCTGGTGGCCTTGCTGCGCTGCCCTTGGATGGAAAGGGAGGAGTATGTGGCGGTGGTGAGTAAGTGAGAGGCGGAGGGGGGGTAGTGGGAGAAGGTTGGGGTGGCCATCATGGGCTGTGGATTGGCTGGCTCTCGGACTTGAGTGGATGCCGGGCTCGGTTGAGGTAGAGGTCTTTGGGTGCGGGCGGGGGGTCGCTCTTCTTTTAACTCGGCTTCGAGGCGTGATCTCTTGTTGTTGACAGGGCGCAGGATGGTAATACTTTGAATGGGGTGTTTTTGGCCCAAAGTTATCACAATAGATAAGGTAGAGGTATTGAGAGGGCTGATGAGAGTTGCGTGACACTAGCACACTTGAATCTCGTAGGTTGGAGAGAGAAGAGGTCTATTTAACATATTGTCTGTTACGGAACTCACGGTCCACCAACCACCAGTTGACATTCTTTCGTGCAGGAAAACCAGTAGCGTTCGGATCAAGCTGACCACATTGGGCTGGAGGTACCTACCTATTGAGAGGCGAATAACCGGTGAGGATCTCATCTTCATTTGGCAACTTGGTGGTGATAATGAAGGGGGTTTGGTAGTTTTCTTCTTATTTCCTATTTTGTGTTACTTATTTGAATTTCTTTGGGGTTGCAGAGACCATCCGTCAAGAGCCATCATACATGCACACGGGTTCGTTGCCGATAACAGCCCGACTTTGAATGGAAAGGGGACAAGGGCTTCTTGATGGAGAATTTTGGAAAGTATGGAGGGCACTACAGCCCAGCAGTAAATTTTGGCGACGAGTTCTTCCCAAATTCGTTGGTGGTTTCGATAGGAAAGCTAGCTGCTGTTCCAAACATCTCCCGATCATGACTAACCAAACCAGTCAACCCCCTTCACACCCACCTCAGCCTCATATCCGCCCTCTAACCCGTAGTCCCCTGACGCCTTGTTACAAATTCCTAGCAGCAGGGTGCCTCGCACAAACCGGACACATCCCCGGCATGTCCAGTACCAGGTCCAGCTCTCTGCATTGCCGCTCCGGGCACATCGCTCTTCTTCTTCTCAGGCTTGCTGTTCTTGCTCTTCTCATTCTTCTTTTTGCGTGAAGGCAGGGCCGGTATCGCACGGTAATGTAGTGCCAGCAGTCGTATTGGCCTTTGTGGATTATGCACATTTTTGCTTGATTTGATGAGGTGATGTTGGCGTAGAGATGCTACCTTAGTCTTTGGTTGGGCTTCTTCCGTTAAGAGTATTTTTGCTGGCCAAGTTGACATTGCGAAGTCGGCGGCCCTTGAGGTTATTTATATCTCAAGGTCCTCCAATATTTCTCTGTTGCTATCCATCCAATCCTTGATGGCGTCTCTTGATGCCTGGAAGACATGATTACATAACAAATGTTCTATTCACCTGATTGCGTATCCGATACCGAATAGTGTTCGATGAACGCGTGCCTTGAATGGGTCATAGTTTTCGTAGACGATCTGTGTGAAGTGGAGTTCCAGGATCGAAGATGACGAGGTAACCAATACCTTCACACAGTGAGTCCCGAGGAATAATCTATATGCGTCATAGCTTGGAGATGATAAGTTGATTTCCCACAGAGTACCCTAACAGTGAAGCGAACATCGAGGGTGTGATGGACTTCGTCCCTTACGTGTGTTGTTCAACCACCATGAACAGTTATTGTACACATGAGTCAACATCAACGTTCGTCGTCCACTAACAAAGTCCCATGATCTTACTATATATGGTAGGTTTCTCGTACACTCGGAAGTTTTCTTAGTCAAAGCCATTGTTTTCGGAATACCAGATCTGTTAGAGAGAATGTCTTCGTCGAGCTGTCTTTGTCAACCTATCTTTGTCCAAGAGCCTGTAAGAATTAAGTGCCAGAGGAACAGGCCATCTAAACTCAAACAAGAGTGATTTCCAATGTAGAGGTTAGTAAGGCTCTTTGGTCATAGTTGTGGTGTGTCGAAGAACCAAGTCCGAGTGTCCTCGTCGACTGTCTGTCCAGATAGTAGTCGGCCAGTAAATGAGATGCAGCCTTAACTTGATTGGGGAACATTCTGCAGCAGTAAAGATAATGCAGTAACTGAACTTCGACTCAGCCGCCGTGTGTGCCAAGCCAACCTTGGGCGAGGGCTACCGTAGAAAGTCAGGAAAATTGGGATTCGGGAAGGCCAGGTTGAGGCACCGATCTATACGTTTCCTCTGCTTTTTGATGCCCGCCAATCTGAGTGGAAATAACACTTCCTCCTCACGGAGATCTGTAAACTTGCAGCAGCGGATTTCTCTACTGCCACTACATACAGAAACATCTCAGAGGAGGGTGGGCACAGAGACTTCTGTTCTTGCATAGAAATCTAGGACGGCAGATGCAGTAAAAAGTTGAACATGTCGGATTCGGGCCCTGCAGATAATTTTCTTTTGGAGCTACATACCGTAGAAACTATGCAGGGTTAATGGTGTCCGACAACCACAATCGACGGCCGCCAACTGCAACTGGCAGGCCTTTAACCCTTCGTTTCCTGCACATTGGCTATGGCAAATTTCGCGAGTTTCTATCGTAGTACTGGCGGAGCTGTAGAATCCTGTGCATTGAAACGTTGGCAACATGCAATGGTCGGCAATGTCGCAAGATTTTCACTACCATTCAAGAGGAACATATGTGCTGGCAGATGCAGCTTGAGGTGCTTCAAAGCTGGGCGCTCCGAAAGGAAAGTTTCTGCAAAGCTAAAATCCTGTTATCCGAGAGTCTCCACGGTAACCTGTGCACGAGTGATACCGTCGCTTCATTGCCTCAGTCACCCGATACGTAGTCATCGAATTTTCTTTGCAAGCCCAGGAAAGACACACTCGGAGTCGATAGTGCTAGCGATGCTGAGAGTCAGTCTGGTTGTTGTGAGAAAGATTGTATGCAGAACTCTGTCTAAATACTTGAGAATGGAAGACTCCGATGGAAGGTGCAGCTTTCCAGCGTATCCCCAGCTGCATGATCTGTGCAGGAGAGCATACCTCTGTTTGCTGCCTCGGCAATTTTTTATTCCAGATCAATCTCCAATTTCGAATCTATTAAACCTGCTCTCTCGTCTTTCTGGACACCAGTTGCTTCATCCGAGTTTTCTCTTCGTTCTTTCCTCCTCAACCAACGCCACACCACAGCATTCAACCCGGACCTTCACAAATAACGACAAAAAACTTCGTCCAAGGACACGATCTCAGTAGTCACTGCCTCCTCGGTCGGCAGCCAACTACGCATACGTCATAGTGCCAAAGGACACTAGTTCGACCCCCTCAATTGCAACTACAGAAAGATGTCCGAAGCAAACCACCGCAGGGGCGTCCCATACACATACTCATACATCATGAGACTGTCCGCCATGGAAGCCGGCAGTCCAATTTCCATCACCAGACGCTCCGCCCCCGCCGCTGGCTCAACTTACATTATCGTCGAAAAGTCCACCGGCCAAGCGCTTGCATTTAGCCATGGCCAGTTCACCCTAGCCACTGTTCCGGGGCTATCCTTCGACCCCCACACTTTGAATCCCGTCCAAACCGGGACTTATGCCGGCACATGCGACTGGCACTGGCACTGCGAGGAATCAGAGGGCTGGCTGGGATTTCGAAACGCAGTGACTGGGGGGTGGCTCGGTCAGGCGGCCATGCGGCCTGTCTTAACCTCAGACGGCCGCTTTTGTGTGAAAAAGGAGAAAAACGGCGATAACTACTTGCTCACCAAGAAATTCGTGGTCGAGGGGCGGGCAGTTATGGAGAGTATTGAATTTGAGCGGTACGCCCCGGACGGAAGTCGCCTGGTGAATCGGAAGATCGGTGGAAGCAACACAGGAGAAACGACGTGGGAATTTGTCAAAGTCACTGTTGCGCCAAAGGCGAACTGAACTCTTGAAGAGGAAAAAACTAAGGCAAAGCATTGGGGGGTTAGTCGTAGTTGGATAGGTACATGACTGATAGCAAAAGGACGGGCACATTTTCATCCCAAACATGAGAAGTAACTGTAACTATCTCTATCAACTTACTCTTACCTCTAGCCTCGTCCTTCAATGTTTTCCCTCCTCGTGGCAGTCACTTTATCAAGACCATGCTTCGCATCAGCTGCTAGGCATGTACTTTGCGCGCGAGAAAGCATGTGATATTCCCAGTCTGTGTGTTGGTGTAAATGAGTGACACTCAAGACTTCCTAGGTCCTGAAAAAGCCAGGGGCCCCCAAATCGCATAGTCCCACACAACAAGAAAAAGAAAAAAAGGAAAAAGAAACCTCACAATCAAATTCCATTCCTCCAACAAAGAGTTTCAAGTCCCGCTCAAAACTCTATCATCCTATCTCCCTTCCATTATCTTCCAGCCACGTAGAAATTCACAACGTTTCCATCTAATGCCGGGGGACGTTAGTACCTCTAGTCCTTCTACCCGTACAAGTGGGCCCATTTAGAGCGGAGGACTTCGAGTTCCTTGGCAAAATTATGGTCCTCGTAGATCTTCTCTTGCTGCGCCCATTGCTCCCTGATCATTTGCCGGTATTGTTCTTTCTTCGTAATATCAACGAATCTCTTCCAGTGTGTTTCCTCTGCGATACGATATCCAATTAGCATGTAATTGAGCGACGGGCATGAATGCCTTGGGCTTGTTGCTTCTGAGCCGAAAGTATAACTTACGTCCATCAAATTCTATTGTTTGAAGCTTCTTTCTGTAAGGAGCGTAGATCTCGACCTCCTCTCCGACATAACGCTGGAAGACGATGTTTCTTGTGCCATTGCCGTTGGTATCGCTAATCTCCACCCACAACTTGAATTTTTCGGCGCTGACCCATTCGTTGCCGTCCCCAGGGCTTGAGGTGTCAAAACCCCAAAAAAAAGACGTGGTCAATAACCGCTGGCGGAATGACAACACCTTCATCCAACTCCTTGATATCTTGGGTCAGTTCACTGTGCCGTATTACAAACCAGTGCAATCCATCGTCATGATCTATTCCCGTTGCCCCATAATGGTTGACTCTTTCGTTTTCAGGGTTTGGATGCCATGCCGCCTTGACCTGGTAGTTGTTGCCCGTGTTGCGTTTTACTGCCACAGAAAACGCAGGTAAATCGACGGATACTACCGTTAGTTTTTTCGGTGACACATGTTCCAAAATATTGGGATACTTCGCATAATCGGGAGCGTTGGAGTAGGACATCGTAGAGGTAGGTAGACTTGCCGTAGGTCGTGTAGAAGTTTGCTTGTGAGGGCGATGTAGACCTGTAGAGAGGCGAGGGCGTGCCCGATTAGAAAGCAATGACAGTAGTTGAGGTAGGAAGGTAGTCTCGAGAAAGGCGGGTTTGCTAAGCGGGTGCTGCTGTCTTCGAATCGATGAGATGAGTAGCGACGAGTCCACACAATAGCAACATAAACATGTCGCGGTATATATATTCACCGGTGCCCCTTTTTGGGACAGCTCAATCATCCAACAGAACTGGTGGATTCACGCTTCTTGCCCCTCTCATGATGCCATAATTTTTACACTCGAGTTGTCAGTTTTGGTCTCTATGTTATGGGTCAAGGCGTTAGCGATGGATTCCATAGCACTGATTGTGACGGTCTTTGAGATCAGGCTGGATGACGGTTGTTGACAGGTCTGCTGTGATTGTTAGTTGGGGCTTCCAGTCACGGTTGACCATGATGACCATGCAGATGGAGAAAGAAAGCTTTGTGTCCGGATGAAGAAAATGTTGGTACCTGAATATTTGTGAGCCTTTTGAAAGATTGAAGAAGAACGGAAGGTCAATTTTGCCCCAGTGCTAGAGTCATGGCTGAGCTACCTCATAGTACCTAGGTAAGAACATGAAGTCATAACTGACTTTCAAGCTGAGTATTGCGGATCTCATGACATGCCTTGATCTGTACGGAAGCGGTCAGCTGGAGTTGCCATTTTGCAGCACAATGGAGGTAATCTATGTACACTTACTTGGTTATGCAGGGGTAGTTGGTATCGGTTCCTACCAGGTAGAGATGGTAATGCTATTGACGCGCGGCTCGTTAGCTTATGTCCGTAGGCACAACGAAACAGATACATAAAAGCCACAGAACTTTACCAGCGCGTCAAGACAAAAATTATTAGGCTTGAGTCCCAGAAAGAGAAATAAATCTAGTGGTAGTCCGGTCGAGCCCAAGGTGCTTGGATAAAGAAACCATATACTTGGTACTGTCAAGTGTACTTGTGTCGTGACTATCATGATTTCGGTCATTGGAGATCCGCCCAGGTTCTGAATCAAGAAGTTGGCAAGTTTTCAAGGGCAAGCACGGCAACCTGATGGTGCCATAGTAGCTTTCAAGGGGTCTTCTCATCAGGTCGGCTAAGAGCTATTTCCAACATATACTTCCGGAAAGAGTGTCCATGGCCGATGGAGGAAAGTTAGGTGATCATATGAGTAAAATTCATGTCGTCAGTGGTAAAGTGAATGAGAGTGTACTTGCATAATCGCATACACAACTGACAATTCGGTCCGCCAACAGTATTGCATATAGCTATGAAGTTACAATACGAAAGTGGTGCTTGTACGAACAGGGTAAATACTGTAACACATTTTGATTGACGTTTGTCAACTTCACAAGTTGGGCTGCGAAAGTGGGAGACCAAAAAGGAGAGCGAACTCGGTCCCCAAGGAGACAGCGGCAGGTTGGCCGAGAATGATAATCATTGGCAGGTGCATCCAAGGGTCCGCGACAAAGACAAAGGTCATAAAACAACCTCAAAGTGTGATTATTTCTCTGGTATATCACTCACACGGGCTATTAGTCGCGTTGCCATGTGAAAGCGAGATAATTGATGGCGCCAAGAAAACTTCGTGCTCAAAGCCATAAATCGGGAAATACGCCACCAACTGGCAATTTGCTACTCGTCGTGATGCTGACCAGCGAGCTTGATCTCGTCATGCACTCCGACCCCGGGGAGAAAGACGGCAGGTTGGCCTTTAATCGTAATGGTTGGTAGGTGTCTTCGGGGTCAGCCTTTGGAGGTTCGTATTGGAAAATGTAATATGTCGGCTGAATAGTCGCTTGGAGTGAAGCGCCAGATAGGCCGCTCAGCCAACCAGCCGTCAAGGTAGGAACTGCGAAGGAATGTAATACCGAGTTTCTTCAGAAAGGAAATCTTACTGTACAAGGTGGTTAAGCGATTGGCTTGAAAACATTTGCTTGTAAGTGATCTTTCTGACAACCAACCCAACGGGACGGTAAAAAAACGCCTCCTCCATCCCTGGTTTCACACCATCGGCATCTTGCGATCTGAAAATGCGACCTCAGAACCTTTACGGAAAAACGATGTTTCAAGCCTTCAGTATTTCGAGCCATGATCGCAATGTGTGGCCGAGATTTCAAGTTATTTTCCTGAGCGTGGAAAAAGTAAGTCTCGTGGATGCCGTGTGGTGAGAAGGTGAATGAGATGGCCCCCTATCAAAGCTACCGCCACTCTTGCCGTATCCATGATAGTACAATAACAGGACATCACAGCTCGATCACGCGCCAAGCCGACCCCGCCAACTACGGCTGTCTGCTTGTTCATGGGCTGCCGGGAGCGAGCATGCCGTCGACGAATTATATTTTCTATTCATTTTCTTCGTCGAATCGTATGTGTTGCTCGGCTTCTGTTTGCAAAAGACACTCGATCAGTGGTCATGACGGTTGCCGTCGTGGGCCTCTCCCTCACCGTCCGCCACGCACAGCTGCATGATGTGGTTATTCGGGCCGACATTCATTCGCCGGGCAAACAAGCCGCGTTCCACTCATCAAACCCCTCTTCTTCGCCATTCTGATATCAATCGTTCAGTTCCTCCGGGCGCTCAAGCCGTTGAAATTCTTCCCCTGCCCTCTTTCTTCTTCTCACACTATTTCCAACCACGGCTCTTTTCAACCACCACTGTCTTTCACTATAGAGGAAGATAACGTGATCATGGCTTCCATTCCGCGGCTCTCCGAACCCAACGAAAAAGATCTGGTCCTGATGACAGTGTCTCAATGGTCTCGACCTCCACAGTCGGCGGCAGCCAGTCGTACGCTCTCCAGACGCCGACGTCTTCATCCGCATCCACGTTGAACCGCAGTGCCAACATCCCTTACATCAAGCGCAACTCTGCACCCGGCCTCGGCTCGACTTATATCATAGTCCACAGTGGCGAGAATAAGGCAATCGCTGTCGTCGAAGGGCGCTTGAGGTTGGCTACGCCTCCCGAACTACTTTCCAACCCGCCGGTTTTTGACTCGGCCCAAGCCAAGACGTTTGCAGGCACTTGCAACTGGCATTGGCACTGTAGGGAATCGGACGGATGGCTTGGTTTTCGAAATGCGGCGACGGGGTTGTGGCTTGGGTCTTCTGGTATAGGTATTGTTGAAAGTGAGGCGTGCAAAACCGTTGTCTTAGATGCGGCCGGCTCTGGTCTTGGGGTAGATGAGCAGTTTTGTGTGAGGAAAGCCGAGGATGACGAAGGATATGTGCTTCTGAAGAGAGTTGATCTCAAGGATACTGGGTATTTCCGGTCGGTCACGACTGTGCATCTTTGGCCGGTCGGGTTATGTCTCGGGGCGGTAAACATAAAGACCTCGCACGTGAAGAAGCGGCAAATCTCTTGGGAATTTATTAAGGTGGACCTTGGAGCTGTGTCTGGGACAAGCATGGATGGAAACCATGAGGACTAAATGCGAAGAGTCATGATGGTTTGGTATCCAAAGATAGAATTGACAAGTGGTTTAAAGCAATCAAGGTGTAGATGTTCGGGGCGGGCGGAACTTCGCCTCAGATTTTGCGGACACGCTATCCAATGTTCCTTGGGCACAACGTGTTCGGACTAGAGGATTATTTGGGACCAACAGATTGCCCATGATTCAGCGCGACGAATACAGCAACTTCCTTTCTCGGCCTACCCCCTGGTTCATGAGTTTCGCCCTCCTTGACAGGCACGTGGAGAGACCTAGCAAAATGCACTCCCTGCTGCTGACAAGCCCATTCGAGTTGCCCAAGAGTTTTGAGAACCTCAACACCTTCTGTTACAAAGGTACCCCAGTGCATGGCTATTGCCACCGGTGGGTGTGGGTTCGAGAATTTCCCAGGATCTGAGCGCCCACCGGTCGTGTTCTTGTTGGGGCACTCTGTCATGAGATTAAAAACGCGAACCGCATCCCATGGCGGCATGTGTATACCTGCAGTAATGCCCGCGCTGTGTCGTGGGAAGGGGCTGATCCAATCTGGAAGAGGAACGAAGCTGCGGAGGTAGGAGTACGTGGACCCGACAGCGACTGGAAGCAGTAGCAAGTTTGGGGGCCCAAGCCTGTCTCTAATTTCGGCAAAAGCAGGGCACGGAGGGCATTCGGCATCATCATTCGCCTCAGTGGTTGGCTTTTGTCTGTTCTTTGCCGATGGTGGGTTGGGAGGCCAATCTGGGGAACTGTGAAACTGATAGCCTGTGTCGCCGGCAAAGAAGATGCGGTATGTGCTACCGTCAGAGCCTTGACGGCGGAGATACCAGCTCGACCAAAGCGTAGAGTTTGCATCGTTGCTTGCCCTTCCACTGCTGTGTTGAGCTGGAGTGCACCAGATTTGAAGACTCTGGACGGTAGAACTCTCTGTTTTTTGACGTGAAGAAAGGGCAGCTGAATCCCACCAGTCCATCTCCGTCACTCGCTCCTCAGATATACCACAGTCGACAAACCACGGTCGGTTTCTCAGAGGTACAAAGAAGCGAACAGTTTCCTTGCTGCTCTCCCAGATGGCCATAATAGTATCATAGTCCAGATGGTCAAAGTGATTGTGACTGATGAAGACGGCGTCGATCGGAGGCAGGTCTTGGACGCGGCATGGGGGTGGATAGGCACGAATGGGTCCTGCTCGCTGACTGGGTGAGCATCGCATCGAGAATATAGGGTCAAAGAGACAGCGGATAGGTCGAGACTCTTTCGCATCATCGAGGGGAGGTAACTGAACCAAGATGCCGGCGTGCCCTAGCCATGTTACTTTGGCGTGTGGTGATGTTGAAGAATCGAAGGAGAAATCAGGGGTCTCGATACGCAACAATCGTGCAGCCTTCGCGCCGGCAGCATCAGGCCAGTCCTTAACATCGCTGAAGCGTGGTCTTTTGCTCTTCTCTGGAAGCTTGTCTGTGACAGGAGAGTCGTGTAGTCGCGAGGCGGCCAGGTCGACACATGGGTCTTCATCCCCTCCCCAGCCGAGATGGTCCCAGACTTGGGAGCGCGTAGGTGTATACCAGCTCGGCCAAGGGTTCCGAAAGCCGGCTATGGTCTTGGTGTCAGCGTTGTTCGTAGGACGTGACCTGCCCGGGGATGGATCCCATGATGGGAGATAGCTCAAATAAGAGGACCACCCCGAGCTTGGCTTCAGGCGTGCTGGAAAGGCTCTTGTAGGGAGTACGTGGTGGGGTGGTGTAGTCGATTCTCGCTGGGTTTTGCGCTTGACGTGTAGTTGCAGAGGATCCGATCGTGTTGGGTTATCCATCGTGTGGGTACGTCGATTCGGACGGGGCGAGTGGTTTGGTCTATAGGAAGTGTCGGAATCGTTCAGGCACAAGAGACCGGAATGGAGTCAGGCACTCCCGGGCCTGTAAGCGGTGGTGTGGTACAGGGGTGGGTGACGTCACTCGGAGGTACGGTAAGTACTTGCCCATCTGGTTTCAGGCAATTGTCCGAGCTGCCAGCTGGTAAATACCCAAGCGGTGGATTTCTCATTTGCATACTACACACGCGATAACAGCTTATCATCGAGTAAACAAATAATTGCGGTACCCGTCCGCGACATTTCATTTCTCCGCGATTCAAACTGGAACCTCAACTTAACCAAAGTTCGATATACAGCGCCCCCACTACTGCTTTGAACAACATCGTACTCTCCCCCGCGTCGGTCACCGTTCACAACCAGAATCAGTTTCCACTAGGCGGCAAGCCCGAGTTGGTGCCCAAGTCCTCCTTGTACTCCTGACCACCAACAACCAGTGGCTGACAATCCTGCAAGACAAACATCATGCGCGCCCACTCGGTCTTGCTCTTGTTGACCCATTGGTGTTGAGTTGCCCGCTGAATCGCAACGTCGCCCCGCTTCATTGGGTGCACCTCTCCACTGTCGAGCACCATGTCTACCTCGCCCTCCAGCACGATGCCGTAATCGAGACTTTGCGTTCGGTGCATTCCGCATGCGTAGCCAGGCGCAAAGTCAACGCACCGGAAAACGGTCCCGTGCGGGTTGACTAGCCCGAGGTTTCCCGACTCCAGCACTCGTGTATGCTCCGCCACGTCGGCGTCTTTGTTGAGGTTGACGGGGAATTCGGATGTCGTGTAGGCAACGCTGAAGGCGAGTTCACCTTCGGCGTAGGACTTCCACTCAAAGTCGTTCTGGCTGTGAACAATGGCCTTTCCTTCGGCGTTGTGGCCGGTGATGTAGCGGTGCAACTGGGGAAGGTCGGAGATCTTGCCGTTATCTTCGGTGCGGTATGAGGACCCCATTATGATGGGACGAGACGATTGCAGGTGGGGAGAAGGCAGGCAGATGTCTCTTCTTTTGACGGCAGAATACAATGGGCTGTCCAAAGACAAAAAGAACTCTGGTTAAGAACAACACCAACCTGGAGATATGAGGAGAAAGTTTGGAGAAGAGGGAGAGATGGTCAGTCGGAATCCCCCATCTCAGTCCGTGGGCGAGTCCGGATTCCTTTTCCCTTTTTCTCTCCCTCTTCTTAAGAGGTTTTCAAGTTCCCTTGCAGGAACTTTAGGAAGGCACTGCAGCAATACGCTCTGTACACTGCATTGGACGAACCAAGGAACCAAGGAACCAAGACCGTCAATCGCAACCACAGAGCCGTTTCCTGGGGAAGCAAGCGGGTTACGTGCGCACCGTTCGCGCCCCTCCGCGTCAAATTGGGGGGGGCCAACCCATGTCAAGCACGTTCCGGTTGAATGCACCGCTCACGTCGCACAACCGACCCGCGTGGACCGCATCCCAAGGGACGGGAAGCGACAAGTCTCACAGACCAGACACACCGCTCAAATCTCACGTGTGGCGGGCCTTGACAGCGCCGCCGCCGTGCTGTGGACAGTGGCACTACGACCTTAACTTAATATCGCCATACGGCCGCGTCCAGAGATGCCAATCAGTATCGGTCTCTTACACCCGACAGAAGGGTGAAGCTTCAAGAATCGTACCAGCTTCCTTGTATTCCGGTTCTTTGCAGCGATGTGTGTTCACTGACGTGGCAGATTGACCAGATCCGGCCGGCGACGAGGTCCACCGCATCGGCGACCCACCTATCTACGGCCCGCGCGGCCTTGGCGACCCGGATCTGGATCCGCAGTTGACGACTTCCGACCGTAATCCGGCCCCACTCTCAACCCTTGTCCTCCCCGATTGACCGGTAACCAGGTGTCTGGAGTAGCACACACATAGTACTCCAGGTCTAATTGATCTCGAGACTTCTGTCTTCGCCATACACGGAGAAAGATCATGATGGTACAAGATACCGGACACAGACTCCGACAACACCTATCATTTCTCTCATATACATGGAGATGCCCTGTGCAGCTACTTGGGTAGTATACAGCTTAAAATGATCTTTCTGGCTATTAGGATGCCTTTTTCCCGGGTGGAGCAGTGAGCTGAGTAATGAGCTTGAGAATCTGAACGACGAGCTTGGTTAGCGCCGTGCACTCCTTGTGGATATAGGAAGCAGCGGAAATGTTATGGAGATGGCTTACAAGCTCGCAGTCTGCTTTAAGGGACGCAAGACCTTCATCATTGACAAGTTTTGCGCTTTCAAATGGTAACCGGCTTGCCGACTTTGGCCGGTGGCCCCGTTTATCTTGAGCGCCACTGCATATGAGCGCCAGGTGTGCGTCCATCGCGCCAGGAGGATATGGACCTGGGACATGGGGGCCATGGGTCGCCAGAGTGATAGTCGTGCTCATTCTGAGAAACATGAGACTGGAGAGCGAGAGTAGTATGGATGTGAGGATGTCGGATCGCACATGGTCAGTCCCAGCTCCTTTCAGCCCTTGGCAAGCCGCATCGTTGAAGCCAAGGACACAGCTGAATAGTGACTCTAACTGTAGCCTTTGGACGTCGATCAACTGATAGTATGCCTTCCACTGTGCTGGACCGGAATCTACGCCTAGACTCCGATCCACAATCTTATCGATCAAGCTTGTGGAAAAACAGGAAGGTTGCACTGGCGCATTACGTTTTCCGCTTCGCCGACGAGCTTAGCGTGGATGACCGGACCCTTTTTTCGAGGTTTCCTTGGATTCGGACGTCATGTTGAAAGAAACCACGTGCGGTGTTTAGATGTAAAAAGAGGGTGGGTTATGCGACAAGTGAAACAAATGATGTAGTGAAGGATGTTTTTGGGAGAAGGTTGTGAGGTTTTCCCAGTGTCAACTGAACAAGCGTGTTGGCGTTATATTCAACCCTCGGATTGGAAAGTGCAGTGTAGTAGGAGTGGATGGAGAGCTGAAGATGAATCGATGTCAACCATAGAAGTATCTTATACACCGGGGCCTCGTATGCCTCCTATAATATGGCCCTTCCATGAACGGCCTGCATCAGTAGCACTGCCATCACAGGTAGTAGGCGTCAAAGAAGATGACTGTCGTCAACGTCTGCTATTCATGGGGATGGATGATTTCGGGCGTCGGTGGTCAGTTGCAGCGCCCAGCGTCTGCTTCCCATTCTGGCTAGCGAGGATAATATCATTGGTCAGATGCGCTAGTGCGACGCATCTCCACGCTGTTCATTGGTTCCCGAAGGGTGATACCCCACCTGCCGGCCTAGTCCGGGCCTCGGGGCCTCTGGGAACCTGACCGGCCGGCCGGACTCAGCCACTGTTACTACATCTGGGGAATCTGCCTTACCCTCCGGGGCGGTATTGCAGCCATGTTTTGGGCCAAATAACAAGTTGCTTTTCTCGCGAATTATCATGATCTTAAGTCTGAAAAGGGTTCAAGCAATGGTCATGGTTTCGTACGGGAGGTTGGTGAACAACGGAAGTGCACTCTTGTTCTTTGCTCTGATCTGTTTTCTATATTCTCTTTCCGAATCCCATCGCCATCAATCCCTGGGACGGACATCCTCGAACCTAGCAAAGAAATGGCGAAATGCTTCGAACATCGTCTCCATGTGGTGCCTATTGGGCCTTCTTCGGAGAAGGGGATTCAGTGAGCTTGGTGACGAGCTTGAGGATCTATGTTATATGCTGGTAAGCATTTCTGTCCAGGGGCAGTGAGGTATCGAGAATTCATGACTTACGACCTCACAATCAGCTTTGAGGGAAGCAATCCCTTCGTTCGCGAGAAGCTGCGCCGCCAATGATTTCTTTCCATTAGTGGAAAGGCAGGCTGCACCATAAGTTCCCATCGTGCTTGTCGTACTGGTCCGAACAAAGATCAGGCTAGCTAGCGACAGAAGTATTGATCTATCTCAACACGCATGCCCGAACGTTACCCTTGAACTCTCCATCCATAGCAGGAACCTTCGTCAAGGCCATGGATGGTGTCAAACAACGTCTCCAGCTGTAGACGCTGTGCATTAGTCATTTGGTAGTAGGTACTCCACTCCGCCGGAGCAGTGCTCGATTGAAGTTTGTTGTCGACCAGCTTGTTCAGTAGGTCGGCAGACAAGACAGGAGTGCTGAACTGGCGTATGATCTTTTCTACGTCATCGATGATCCGGGCATGAATCTGACCAGGACCGGCCTTCTCCGTGGTCTTGGAGGCCATGTTGGTGAGCGATTGAATGGGATATAGCTGTGTGCTTGAGTATAAGGGCAAGAAAGGCCAATAGTTGCTGGATAAGGTTGTTATGTGAGAAGGTGATGAGGGCTGGAAGAAGGGGTACTTATATCTGGGTGAGGACTCTTCAGTAGGAAAGGACCGTAATTGAGTCTCGAAGACCGTTACCCATTTGAATGTGATGCCAACTTCATTGTTGTACGTGGCCAAGCTTCTGTGTTTGAAGCTTCTGGCCGACGGATTGCCCTGCAGTTATCCTTCCGAGTCGGCCGTGTGGTCTCGATGTCCCTTCTGTTCCGCATTACAAACGAACACCTCTGAGGTGATTTGATAATTGGCATTCTTGATGTAGGCCTCACGCTTGAAAACCACTCTCTTACCAATCCCTTCGATCAGTCGTTCTCATTTGCCGCTTCATCTTTATGATTCGATAGGATGCCCAGCTCGCCTACCTAGCACGTCATCAAGTTGCTATCATTTTCCCATACCGAAACTGCACATCAGGAACTCGAAAATTTAACCAGGAAAAAGAGCAAAACAAAAGAATGGGAAAAAAAGAGAGAAACAAGAGATAAAAGGGAGGGGGAAAAGGTCCAAAAAGAGGGGGCGGAAAGACAATACAGGTAACAAAAGACAGAAAAAAAGAAGAGAAATGGGAAAGATAGTAAGGAAAGAGAAAATGCGAAGGAAATCAAGAGGAAGAAAATAGGAGAAATGGGGAGAAAAAGGGAGAACAAACGGGAAAGTGGAGAGGAGCCAGCAGCAAGGATGATGGAGAAAAGAAAACGGAAAAGAGAAACATGGAGAGTCTCTCACAGCGTTTTTACATCAACCTCATTGACATTAGTCATTGCAAACCCGCTATGTTCCAAAGGCTTATACAAACATGAACCAACGCCTTGCCAACAGCCTACCCATATCTTACAACCTCCCATATGCACATTTTGAACAAGAAAAAACACAATCACATCACTGCCCTACATCCCTCTAAACCAAGCCTAAACCCTAGCATTAACCTTTTCCTCCCTCTCCACCTGCGGCTGCATCTCCCCGCTTCCATTCCCGATTCCAAGACCTTCCGACCCCTTCTCGGGATGATGGAAGTACTCATCATCGCGCTGCATGCGTGTGATATAGCCAGGCGGCATCCACTTGTGCGAGTTCCACGGCTTGATGCCCGGCTCGCTGTACATGAGGTCGACGTTTTCGAGGGACAAGCTGACGGACTCGTACAGGAAGAACCAGACCAAGAGTGCGCCGAGGAGGTTGGTGCCTACGAAGACGTAGCCGTAGGAGTAGCCGATGCCGTCGGTGGCGAGGGGGGTGAGGAAGGAGATCATGACTGGGGGTTTGTTAGTTTTTGTTCATGTACGGGGAAGGGGAAAAGGCGACTTACAGTTTCCAAGCCAGTTACCAGCCGTGGCAAGCGAAGCCTGCTTGGCACGGGTGCGCAGAGGGAAACTCTCGCCGATGACCACCCAGGCAATGGGACCCCAGGTGCAAGCGAAGGAAGCGATGAAGAGCGCGGCCGAGACGATCATGACAATACCCGAGGTCTTGTTTTCCTCGGGTTTGAGAGCGGTGCCCATAGAAGCGAACACGGCCAGCCAAGCCGCCTGCCAGATAGCACCGATGAACAGCGGCCATCTGCGTCCGAAGCGCTCGACGACCCAAAGACCGAACAGCGTCGAGAAGACGTTGACAGCGCCGAGGATGAGCTGTGTCTGAATGGGGTCCTGGATACCCGCCGACTGGAAGATGGTAGCGCCGTAGTAAAAGAAGTAGTTGACGCCGGTCCACTGCTGCAAGAAGTGAATCGCGATACCCAGGAATGTGCGGTACACCTGCTTGGGGACACCGTTCTTCTTCGGGATGAAACACTCCTTCCAAGTCCCCACAGCCGCAGTCCGCTCTTTCTCCAAAACCTCCCGCATCTCCTTCATATCATCCTCCACCAGCTCATTATGCGGATCATTCTTCATGCCCCTAAGTCTCGCCATCGACATGCGCGCTCCCTCCCAATCCTCCTTACCCGCCAACCACCTTGGGCTTTCGGGGACCAACAGCACCCCCACGCCAAGCGGAAGCGAAAAAAAGATACCCAAACCGATGACGATGCGCCAGGAAGCGTCCCGCTCTTGGATCTCGCGCACGCCGTAGTTGACAATGTTGGCGATCAGGATGCCAAAGGTGATGAGCAGCTGGTAGGAGGCGACGACGGCGCCGCGGATTTCTCTAGGGGAGCACTCGGATTGGAACATGGGCACGCCGACGGAGAGGGTGCCGACGCCCAGGCCGGCGACGAAGCGGCCCATCATCATGTGCACCCAGGAGTGCATGGCGGTGATTTGGATGACGTTGCCAATGATGAAGATGGCGACGCCGAAGGTGAGGGATTTGCGGCGGCCCCACCAATCGGCAGTGCTGTAGAGAGGGGGTGGTGGTTAGTATTTATTGGTGGTGTCTAGGTTGAGTGTGTTGGAGAGGGGGGGTGGGGAAAGCTTACTATGATGAAGTCAAAGACCCGAGAAGTGTACCGATACTCATGAGCGATACTAACAGTGACTGGATGATGGACTTGAATTCCCTTGTTCCATCTGGGTTGGTGGTCTGGCCGAATCTGTTCTTGAAGTCGGTGAACAGGAGCATGCCCGAGATCTGACCGGTGTCATAGCCGAATAAGAAGCCTCCTATCGCGGTGACGGCACCGAGAAGGATGGCTTCGATGCCGATGTCGGCACCATTGATCTTGATTGACCTTGAGAGCGATGCGTGTCAGTAGCTGTCTAGTAGAATATCCCATTCGACTCTGGAAGTGAGCTTACTTCTTCCCCAGAACCATGATGGGCCCTCCTGAATAGGATTAATGGGGTTATACACTGTTTGGTAGTATACTCAGTGATGGATGGATCACCTCAGTGAAAACTAAGGTAAAGTTTTATCCAAACACTTCACATGTAAGGAAAAAGATGTAAAGTTGAATGGAGTGAAGCAGCTATAAGGATCCATCTTGCGGGTTCCAGATCGACTATATGAAGAACTTTCTTTCAAGGGACCCGACTTCTGGAAAACCTGCCATCGTCATATCCACTTTGCCCAGGTCGTTCGTTGTCTCTCCAATCGTACATACGTGTCAATCCACCCGTCCCATGGGGAAGAGGCCCGCTCGAAAATCATGGGGATGGAGAGATATCATGGGGTTTCTCTGGGGAAACGAGGTGGCGAGGTCGGGGCAAAGTGAGGGGATTGGGGGAACGGACTGGAGAGACTGGAGACAACGGAGCCTTGGAGCCTTGGGGGAATCCAGAATTTCGAGAAAGGGACCCAGAAAAGGACCGTTTACAAGCGATCCTGTCCTGCACTTGGACTGGTTTGGGCCCATGTCGCCCCGGACCACGTTTCCATGCTTGGCATAGGTTGGCGCGCCCAGAAAAGTTGCAGTTGTGAGGTTGATCAATCCTTATGATGTCACAATCGGTCCTATACACCCTTGTCAGAACAAAGCCTCCATCAACTAGGGCTTTGTTTCCTCATTGGGGATGATCTTACTATACTGTGTGGTATGCCGTCGGCCGGCTGGGCTGTCATCCGCTCAGAGTTTTTTCCTCATTGGGGATGGTCTTACACTGTGTGGTATGCCGTCGGCCGGCTGGGCGGTTGTCCGCTCAAACTCCTTCTTTCTTTGAGCCGCCCAAGCCGCAGCTTGTGCCGTATGCAATATGAGTACCTCTTGTACCCCAGATTTTCCTTTGTTGGAGAGAAAGACACCAGAAAAACATAAAACATGGCACGGCTCGCGGTTCTGTCTTCATTCCCATGCGGCGCGGCGTCTGGGGGCGTCCAGCCGTCCAATCAAGCTTGCCAAGGTCATTGGCTGTGACGTAACATGGCGCTGTCTTTGGTTTGCAGAATCCCGAGAACTGTTTTTTCTGACTTCTCGGCGTCTGTCATTGTAGGCTGGTTGGTTGTCCAAGCAATCAATCCAATTCGATATTGAATGATGGTACGGTAGGGTCGGTGAGGGGAAGAAGGAGAAGAAGAAGAAAAGAAAATGTATTGAGCTCAATGCGTCTTTCGTTGTTTGGTGGTCATGCGACCCTTTTCGCATCGCCGATGGTCGTGACCGTAAAGGTTGTGGCGTGCCGAATCTCACGATAGAACCTGAGCCGACCTCGTGTCGGCCTGATGTCGGCCTTGACAAGGCTCTGAGCGGGCCTCTTGCTACGACTAAGCACGACTAGTTGGGAGGTGGTGTAGAAAAGCATCAGTTACCCGTGCCTCGCCCCCACTTTATTCGACCTCGCCAGACTAAACTGGGGCCGTGGCACGGGTAGGCGGAGTATAGGCGGTCGATTGCCTTTTTTCAACGTGCGTGTTGCTCTCTGGCTGGCCGGTAAGCGTGCTTTCTCCAACTTTCCAACGCTCCCCCAATCTTGCCTTCCCCATCCCCCGCTATTACCCCTTACTCTTCTCCGCATAGATTTTCCTGGGGAAAAGCCATTGGCCCGAAAACCCCATCAAGACAATTCGGGGGTAGCATCTCAGGTGGGACTGATGGCCCATATTATCGGATCCTTTCTAGGGTACCATTCTGCCCAGATGGGGTTTACAGTAGGAACCCCTGTTAATGCAACTAATCTGGGCACTATGGGGAATGGCTCGGATTCTTTGCAAAAGAGGGGGTTTGCATTAAGGGGTGCCTCACTTACATACAAAACTGTGAATCCGGGTCTGGGGATAACCCATATATATTTGCCAAGACCTGTAAATCAGGTGGCTGGGACTCTGGCATCTACTGTAGAAACCCCTATTAATGCAAACACCCCCTTTTGCAAACATATACACAGTGACCCATTAGATGCAAAAGATTTCCGCGGCCTTCGAGAGAGGGCGCTCGAGTCAGTTACACACATACAGAATCAATCAACCAGATCACACCAGTAAATCTGAAACATATTCCTCAGGAAAGGCCCGAATGTCGGGATCGAAGGTGCGAGGCTGGCCCACTGAGCCAACACCAGAACTGACGAGTCCCTGCATGAGCTGTTAGGCTGTCAGCTTGCAAAGGATCCCCACTTGAGGTTAGGCGATGTCTTGGGTGTCTCTGAAGTTTTCGCCAGCCGGTTTTCGGAGAGCAGAGAATGATCTTAATCGCGTCGGGTGGTGATGGAGTTGAATGAAAGTGCAACTCGCGAACAAAATGAGAGTGAAGTGATACATCGTCGTTGCTAGCGATGTTGTTTAAGGTCGAACCCACGGGTCATGACCCCGCTGTTATGTTAGGCCTTATAAGTGCTAGAATTAAGACCGTTCTTCAACAAATGGCAGCTTACGCTGCCCGGCTAGCTCAATCGGTAGAGCGTGAGACTCTTAATCTCAAGGTTGTGGGTTCGACCCCCACGTCGGGCTCAATTCCCGACGTTTCCAAACGTCCTCTATTTTTGCGATTTTCCACTTCACCATGTTTGTGGTTCCTTCTGTTTTTGATTAGTTTTTTTTTTTTTTTTTTTTTTTTTTTTTTTTTTTTTTTTTTTTTTTTTTTTTTTTTTTTTTTTTTTTTTTTTTTTTTTTTTTTTTTTTTTTTTTTT